>MEHQ01002632.1:31364-197835 GCA_008828725.1 Saccharina japonica
TATCTAGCCAAATGTCACAGATCCATATTTTTATACCAGGTACAACATGGCGTAGATGGATTGATGGGCTACAGAGCCAAATCGTGTTTGGAGTCGAACTAAGTAGGGGAGGGGATTACTAAAAAAAGATGGAATTAGACCTCGAAACAGAGTTGAAAGGCAGGGGATTTGGGAAATTAAATAATTTCCGCGACAGAGCCCAGTAACTAAAGTCACTGGGAATATGAAGTCACTTAGGGAACTGCTGTTGATGGTAGAGTTATGAGTATGAGCTGAGGAAATACTTTTCACGGTACTGTTGTACATGTTCACCAAGTCGGAGGATTGAGTGAGATACTACGCATACGTACAGCAGTATATAGTGATCGGTAATTCATGGATGCGACATGGTACGCGTATGGGATATCATGCGGTATCATCGGTATGTAGTCGTTGTCAAGTAACCATTATGCAGTGGCATTCGAGATCATTAAATTGCGGTAAAAAGAGAGATTTGCATGAATGCATGAATAGAGCACAATACCCGTGACCACCCTAATTTCTGGTCCGCACGACCTGTCCCCTGCTGTTTGTTTCGAGTCTATGCTGTCGAGGTGACTGCTGATTTTACCGAGGGGGATGAGCTGGGTGACCCGAGCTGCGGTGACGCTGTGAGGCCGGAAAGAGAGGCAGCCGCAGCGGAGGCAGCACCAGCAGTAGGAATGTTTGGGGCATTATTGGGGCTGTGGGTAGGTTTTAAGTTTTCGAATGAAATGTTATTGCCTTATTCTTACGAACGATTTCGTTGTTTGAGTTTTTGCTGACCGATTTGCTTGATGTGTATTGCGTTGAGAGTTTTGACTGTTGAAGATGAAATAATCTCAGTCTACGGCAAAATGACCACGACTGAAGTGACTTTGAACTGCACCAGAGGGCGCGTTCGGTCCAGATTAAATGTTCTTGGTTTTGAGCTATAAGTCGTCTTTCTTTGCGTTTGTTTTGCGTTGGATCGAGCGATATTGAGTCTTGATTTGAGGAGTTGCAGATTTGAGTTTGAGTTACCGAGTTTGGTATGAGTTCATTATGATTTTACGATGTATCGACCCTGCAATGTCGTGCCTTGTTATGCACCGAGCAGGGGGGGCATTATTATGGTTGTGTATAATGAGAAGGGGGGAGGGGGGGGGGTATATTGCTTTCTAAGGTGGGCGGTGCAGTACATGAAGCCCACTGTAAATCGGCAGTGACAGTGAGCTACACGAGGGAGGGAGCTGGAGAACTAGGCAAAATTATTGGATGGGGTGAAATACACCTACCGGCAGCGGTCTGTAAGTGAAG
Source organism: Saccharina japonica (assembly GCA_008828725.1). NCBI lineage: Eukaryota > Phaeophyceae > Laminariales > Laminariaceae > Saccharina > Saccharina japonica. The sequence goes on from MEHQ01002632.1 coordinate 32,682, forward strand.
AATCACGACATGAAAGTAAAAGGGTTATCGCTGGCTGTGCCGCTTCCGTGTGTTGGCCCGTTGTTGTGCTTTCATCACAACAACGTTTTCACGTAGTTTTCAACGAAATTTAGCGGGAATGATCATTACCCTCTCGATTCCTTCCCGGCGTTCCTACCGGCACTGTGTGACGCTTGCGGTCATCACAGCCTGGCGTTGGTTGGTACTGCAGTTGCGTCGGCAGTTCACTGGTCTGCTCCGAACTTGTGGCTGTTGACGGGTCAGGAGGCCTTCAAAAACTCACGGGTCGGGTCAGGAGGTGTTCGAAAACTCGCCGGTTGGGTCGAGTCGGGTCGGGTCGGTTAGGGTGACCGCATCCGACCCGAACCTTGACCCAGCCCGTGAACAGCCCTGATATTTAGCATTTAGGCGTGAATGTTTATAGCCTGAGGTTCCTTATACCCCCGTTGGTGTCTGCTGGGGGGAGGTTTTTCCAGAGTGCTGACACCGACCGAGCGTACGGTCGCAGCCTGAGACAATTCGCTCACCCCACAGTCGATGTACGTTCGGCAAGTGTTCCAGTCTGCTTGTTCGCCGACTTTTTTTCATGCCCCGTCCCTGCGTTGATCGTTGTGAGCTGTCACAGTGTCACAGGGATGAAACAAATGCGCCCGACTGAAGGCCACTCGCCACCATCGCTTGACCCTAGGGCCGGTTTTACCTACAAAAATGTCCATAAACACGCCAAATGTCCAGATGATGGAAATACCAACTTTCAGTCGGCAATCTGTTGCCATAAGCGTAACAGACGTCTTGCACGTTTTTAGATGTGCCTATGTACCCGGGGTTATTCCTTAGTTTCACTTCCTGGGACGTTAGTGTATATGGCAGGTAAGGCTTTAGCAAAGACTGGCCAATTTTGCCCCGAGACAATGCCGTATTTCTTTGTTTTCATGCAAAATGAGATGAAACCGACTTTTTTTTTTATGACGACCCCGCAGGATACCTTCTCCTGTGCTTCGCCATAGAGTACGCCAAAACCTTCCCGAAGCTGCTGGGATGGTTTAGCAGAGACCCGGTGGTAGTTCATGACCCGAATGACGTTGCCTTTGCGGACGACGAAGATGTGGCGGCAGAGGCTCTCAGGGTGGGGAGGATGGGAGGCGTGCTAGAAGAGGGGGAAGGGGAAGTGGTGCTCCGGGGGCTGCGGAAGGTGTACAGGACCCAGCAGGCGAGTGAGGGGGAAGAGGTATCCCCATCTGCGGAAGGTCCGGTTGTCCGATTGGATGTTTTCCTTTCGCGTCATAGTTCGTATGATGCTAGCCAATCAGGCTGTCCTTAGGAAGGAAGTACGTCTCTCTTGCGCGACACGATAGTACCATGCACGTGGCAACGTTATTGCGATGCGCAATTTGATGGTGGGTGCTTCCATCATCGTCTGGGGCTCGTTCTGGTCGTATATAAGTCAGTTTGCAGCGCTAGCCCCGCGTTTTCGCTTACAGGCGTTGGAAGGGAGTGCAGAGTATTACAGCTGCTGACTCGCCGTTACTTCGCTCATCCTATTTAACAACTGTTGCGGGTTTCCTACTAGTTTGGCGTGTATATTTCTCCAGTCCCCAGGTGAAGCTCTGACGTTTTAGGTGCACTCTATGATGTGCGTGATACTCCGATAGTTCAATTTGCGTACCTCGTTGCAAGCCACACTTTGCTGCCGCGTCGTGTGCTCCACACGGCTTATGTGCAACATATATTGTAGCCCCAGGGGTGTGCACGCTCGTGTGTCTCTTGTGAGGGCATGGTACGCCTATTGTATTACTTAGGTGGTTTGCTGCTCAGCTTGTGAGTTTGAGCTAATGTTCATTGAATTTTTGTGGCCGACCCTGCAAGATAGACACACATATTAGAAGCCGGTCGATAGTCACATCGTGAGGCATGAAGCACAAAATGCTGTGCGGCGTTCGGCTTGAATGAAATGCCAACCGTGTGAGGTTGGCTGCTCCTCGCCAAGCATGTGCCCTGTGCATGCCCTGTGAGACAATAACCGTCGTTTCTCGTTTCGTATGTATCACCAAGAGTGGTACGTAGTGCCTGCGGGTATTCTAATACTTACCGAGCCGTGGCTCGGCCCGGCTGACTGCTCCCGCATCCCTCATGCGTGGACACGGTTACCGTAAGGCTCCGTACCATAAGCCACTGACTGTTGTATGTGATGTCAATGCGCTGTGTCTCTGGTCTGTCTTGGCTGGCAGGGACCTAAGGTGGCAGTCCATCGCCTGAGCTTCTCCGTGGCGAAAGGAGACTGCTTCGGCTTCCTTGGTATCAATGGGGCAGGTAAGCACGAATAAAATGGACGTGAATAGACCACGTAGGGGGGCGGTGTTTCCTAGAAAATTCCAGCCAAAAGACCAGGAGATATACGGCGTCAGCAGCTCTAATCAAGGACTAATCATGGATTTTTCATTGTAGATCGTAATCAGGGGACAGTCAGGGAGTAAACATGGAGTAAAACATGGAGTAACTATGGAGTCGTGGAGCTATCTTAGTGGAGTGGCGTCATGGCCTGATCAAGGATGGTAATAGTTGCATGTGTCAAACTTGTTGTGCCCACGGTTACACGCATCTTTGGTGGAAGGCGCTCTCCGCGATGCCTTGCCCGTGGTGCGTGCGGTCGCGCTGGTGGGTCGATGTCAGGCGTGCGCTCAAGCGCTAACCTACGCTGCGAGGCCGAAGTTCAGACGTGACAATCGTTCGGCTGCCAACCGTCAGGCCAGGGCCCGAGCCCCCCCGCCCCCATCATGAATACGAGAGAGGGGAATAACCACGCCTCGCCGTTTAGACTTGCTCTGATATCAGATGCCAGTCGTCGGTCTTCAGTGTGCTTCGCGTGCGATAAAAGGTTTGTTTTTCATTGTGCTGAGATGACGCCACGGTATGTTTTTGTTTGATGTATTTGACGTTTTTGATGTTCTGATGTTTGGGTTGCGTATGCCAGGGAAGAGCACGACGCTGGGCATCCTGTCTGGAGACGTCTCTCCCACCCAAGGCAATGCCTCCATCGCAGGCCACGACATTCTGACCGAGCAGGTACTATTAATACCCCACCTCATAACGCCGTTCCCTACTGTTAATTGATTGTGCTGCAGTTCCTGGTTCCTGATATATGTTTGCAGTACACTCTGGTGCACCTTGCCTGCACACTCTGGGCGACTGCCAGTGTGGTCCAATGTGATGCCTTGCTTCTTCCGTGTACGTGAACTGTAGTGGCACTGTTGTTTTGCGCGGGGGGAGGGGGAAGCGTTCTTGCGTTGGGATGTTTGCAATCCGGCTTTGTTTTTTCGAGTTTCAGTCCAAAGGTACCACAGCAGATCACAACATAAGCAATAGTGCAAATAACGTTTCACCGCCATCAAAAGGCCTCAAGCCATACTGCTTGTTTTTTTTGTCGCTCGCCTTCACGCATTGAGCTTGCGCCGCAGGTTTTTCTTAGCATGCCTATCGCTGCTGCAACGCCCACTTAACCTAACCTTATCCTAAATACAAGAAGGGCCAACTATGACCTTGATCGCGAGGTCGTGTGGGTGCGGCGTCGCTCCTGCTGAGAGTCGGAACGACACAACATCGCATGTGCTTACTTACTTGCTGTATGTGTTGTTGTCGCCGGTTGTGAGCAGAACAAACTCAGGAGGTACATCGGCTACTGCCCTCAGGACGACGCGCTTCTAGACCTCCTGACGGTAAGCGGGGAAGAATGTCCGCTGTTTTTTTTGTGACAAATTGGCGAAACGCTCGTCTAAGAAGTGCCTGTGAGGCGCAAGAAAAGGAGGCTTATTTTTGGCCTTGTTGTTTCACTTTGCGTTCCCACTCGGTGTGTTTGACACCACCGGGAGACGTGCGCGATTGTTGCGAAACGCGCCAAATCCTGCATCCTCAGAAGGAGACGGTGTTGTTGGAAGCACTGATTTGCGGTTGATGGCAGCAATGTCTTGGTGTGGCGTGTTTCCCGTATGTATCGAAGCGCTGGTTGTAGCGCCTTCTTGAGTATCGAGTTTTTCACTTTTTTGTCGCAATAAAGGCTCGGGGCTAGAGGGAGTTGCGCTGTGTTTCGCACGACATCCGTGACCGTTGCTGCTTCTGTGACTTCGCGTTGGGCTCCCAAGACCGAGGCACACCTTCTGCTGAAATGTGTTACGTCCGAGGCGTCTTTGCTTGCGTTAATTCGATTGTGTTTGGCACGATTACGGGTACCGTGTCAGTGCTAGGTTGCTAGTATACTCCACCTACGGCTGTTTTGTGGGGGTTATTAATGCAGCTTGAAACAGTGGTCTGAGTCCCTGGGGGGGGCGGGGATGCGGCCATTCCGTCCAGCTCCCCCCACGGTGTCGGCGTAACCGCAGGTTACACGCCGTATGCCACGCCAACACCTACATGTGCCCCGGAAGGGGTGCGGCTTGAGCAGTCACAAGGATGTGTCTTAATAGTGTAGATGGAACTGCTGCCGTATACCATGACAATGTCACCATTCGACGCGAGTCGACGAGGGAAGGAAATTATTAACCCTTCCGGCGATACAAATGAGGGTATGCACTATTAACAGGTTCATAGATTCATAGATCAATAGTGGGGAATGGCCGAGTGCCCGCTATGTGACCCCGGATCTGAGTAACGAACGGGAGGGAACTGGAGCAGTAGGGCAAAGACAACAGATGAGACGGGGTAACAAAAAGTCAATGCCATACTCACCTGGAAGCGTCACGGCGATTGGAACACCACAGGTAGAGGAACACCTGCTGCTGTACGCCCGCATCAAAGGCGTCCCGGAGAATCGATTAAGCAAGGTGTCCGGCGATAAAATGCAGCAGATGGACCTCAAGCCCTTCCAGACCACCAAGGTGACCATACTGCAGCATTTGTTGTCAACGCGTTTGGACCACACGGTCTGTTGCTGTTGCTGCCATCGCGCACGCATAGGCGGCTGCGGTGTTGTGTGTCATGGACATTGGACGATGTGTAGTACCAACATAAGAATCAGCCTGCCAATTTGTCCAACCCATCAGTCAACCAACTGTGGAATAGAAACGTCAACCACCGAGTGAGTAGCATGTAGCAGGTTAATGTGCCCAAGGCTTCAAGTTCGGATACACCCTGGGGGTCATTTGTACACATCAATACTTGGGTTGTATTTTTAGCCGCTCCGTACTGTGTTATCTAACATAATTCCTCTCCTTGCTGTTGCGTGTTGTCGTGGGACGCTCGATAGGCGTGTGAGCTGAGCGGAGGAAACAAACGAAAACTGTCGGTAGCCATCGCCATGATCGGAAACCCAAGGGTTGTGTTTCTGGACGAGCCAAGCACAGGTGACAGCACTCCCGACACACCAACGTCAAACATTTGTTTATAACTATAGTATACCTGGTATGAAGCGCGCTTGCGCGGTGCAGAGTTCGTAGGACCGGGGCTAGGGTAAGAAAAATGTGACCGCAGCACCTGGGCTGTGTGTTTGACCGTCATGATAAAATACGCCGCACGAAACAAAAGGAGCCATCATCTTCAGCGTATCAATGATATGAACAGTTGTGCGTTAAGAGTCAGGGTTTGTAGATCGCGCCGCTTTGGGCGATGACAACTTCACCATGAACATCATGACATCATGATATCATGAGCAAGAATAGTGCTTCTTCTTGATTGTGCAAGAGTCTGTGTCTAACCCTAAGCAGCAACACCAGGGATATAGGTGGGGTACCGCGCAGCGCTATTTTAGCGAGTCCACTTGTTGTTGCATGCGTCTCACGTGTACGGCATTGTGTAGTTTGGCTGTCTTCGCATGCATGTTTTTTGGGGCGGCCAGTCATACCGATGGAATAGGCGTCGCCCAGTTGTCCTTATAGTTGGCCTCCATGCGCAGTCAGATTTTCACATCGCCGATAAAGCAAAGTTTTGATGGTGTTTGTGGTGGTAACGCTTGCGCTTTGTTGTGTTCCCTTCAATGCAGGAATGGACCCGATCGCCAGACGATTCATGTGGGACATTATCAGTCGAATGACCACAACCGACAGGGAGTGCAGCGTGATCTTGACAACACACTCCATGGAGGAGGCCGAGAGTTTGTGCAACAATATCGGCATCATGGTAAGTCCTGACGACAACACTAGACGCTTGCAAGTGCCTTTAACTGCGTCGTACGGGCTTATTCTTAGTGCTTCATAATTCGGACCTCCTGTAAAATGGTTTCCTGTTGCACTCCGCCCTCCGGTGGCTCAGCTTTTGTGCTACGTGTTGGTGTCGACGCTGCTAGACATGCGAATGACCTCATTTCGACAACCTTCACCACGCTAAGTGCAATCGCTGTGTAACTGATTGGGGTGAAAACCCACCGTGCGTGTAGGTTAATGGGCGCCTACGGTGTCTGGGGTCTTCACAGCACCTCAAGCAACGCTTTGGGAGAGGTTTCGAAGCAGACATCAAGATACAGCCGCCTTCAGACGCGGAGGCTGCCGAGGTGATGGCCACCTTGCAGGAGCGAGGTGTTGCCCCTCTCATCGGCGACCGGCTTGACAGGTGATGCTTTCACGTTGTTATGTACCCCTATGTCCCTAAATATAAACACCTTTTGGAGAAAAAATAATATACAAATGGTTCTTATATTTCGGGGCAGAGTGATGTCTTGTTTCCACACTTACGTCGGGCTGCCTTGCTGCCAAACATGCTTTGTTATTGTTGTTCCTTGTCCACCTGCAGTTTCATGTTGTGGCTTGATGCGAAGGGACGTATGTTTTGTTTCGTTGTGTTCCTCTCGCGGTGTGTAAGGTTGAAAGGTGCACGCGCTTCCTGTACTCGTACGTACGTATACGGCGAAGAGTTTTCGTTGTTGCGAGTGACTGTGTTGTTGTGTTGTTCCTCTCACGCGGAACGATCGAGGTTTCTCGTTTGCCGAGGCCCAGACCCCTATTGCTTGATTGCCGTTTGGGTGTTGCCGCTATGCGGTACGGCACGTATGTATGCCATACGTTCGTTTCTACGCCGTGCTCTCACGCCTTTTGGTTGGCGTATGACTTAGCGGAATCCTTTCAGCTGCAGAACGTCGCTTATTCTTGCAGCTGTACAACAACGGTTGGTTCGTCAAGAGGCAATGCGCGTCGGTTGGGAGTTGCACCGTGCCTGGTCAAGGCGTTCGTGATGCTTGCGTGAAGATGTTTGCGTTTACTGCAGACGGCTCGGCTGATGATGCCCCGATCAATGCCCATATTTTTCTTAGGGCGAGGTTGAGGGCTCCTCTGGAAGTGTGCTGCGGAGCCTTGGCGAGGGGAAACAGCGCCAGGTGAGCCTTCAAATGTGTACGTACTGTACTACAGTAGCAACCCCTGCAGCCATTGAAGCTAGTGAGGTATACAGTGAGCTGTCCCTTGTTAGTTAAAGGTATTTTGTTAGTGTATAGTTGTGATGTGGCACTGAGCTTGCAATATCACAAGAATTTCACTTCGGAGGTGATATACACGATGTAGTAAAACGAGGCACAGCAGGCTATTGTCCGTGTCATACGGCTCGGCGTCTCTTCTCGTTGGTGTGCTCTCTGGTGCATGTCACTGGAACCCTCACGTCTGAGCGCGCCCAGTGGGGTCGCTGTCAGAGCGTTGGAGGTATGAATATGTGAGACACACACGGCCCGCTGTTTACATCTCCTGTGTGTGTGACTTGCTCAGATTTTCTCACTCGGGTGTTAACGCGTTTATTTGACATTTGCCGTTTTCTGACAGAGCTGCCGCGCTGGAAAACGCTTTGCAAAGCGGCAGTGGTGCCTTCCTACAAGATGTTCTGGGTTCAGAAGGGGGCACGCTCCCAGCAAGGTGCGATATAAAAAAGAATTGCCCCCCGTGTCTTGCATCATACCTACTGTACTGCTGCTTTATTTCAGGATTCTAAAATCGTGTTGCATGCCCTGTAGGTATATGTCATGAGAGCTACCGTACTATGAATAGGGTGTATGAGTGCTTGGCAGTGTAGAAAAATGACCGTTCAAGCGTTTTCGAGCGTTCGAGTTGCGTTGCCGTCTTCGGACTAAGATAATGTCTGTTGAGATACGTATGTCTGTTGGAAGTTCACACCCATTGGCGTTTGCAGCGTTTCGTCTCTTGACCAGGTCGCGTATAAAAAGCCTGCCAGTAACTAGAAGAAGCACCCTCGGCAAGCTACAGTCCTGTAGGGTACTATTGTCGGTGCTCGTAGTGCAGGCAGCCGTTCGGATTCCCGTTCTTGTACGTGCAAGTATTCCTGCACATACACGAGACAGTCTCCATAAAGACAGATAATGAGCTGCCCCCAATGAGTCCTTGTTTGCCATATATATCCATGTTGTCGACAGCAGTTGAAACCGCGCCGCGGCTTTTGTATGATGTTGGCGTGTTCTTTTTTCTCGAAGAGTATGGCAGTGCACCTGCCACCTCTGCTGATGAGTGTACCGTACACCGTTTCTCCTGCGTTTTTTCGGTGGTGTTTTGCCCCGCAGGCTGTTCATTGACTGGTACCTCTGCGAAGAGAGGGCGAATGACCTCGAAATCTTCCTGGCCGAAACTTTTCCCGGGGCAGGTGCGGAACCATCGTCCAAACCACTTCGACCACGAACAATGGGAGACACTGAAGAGATGCAGTAATAAGCGTTTCTTTTCCGCGAGATGCCTATAGCCCTCGCCGGGCCAACGTGGTCGTTGTTGTAGTGAGAGGGTTTCCGAGTTGTTGGGCGGTATTGGCGTCAGTCTGGCCTCATAATTGCGTGCTATTATAGGCATGAAAACTTTTATCGCAAACCTACCTCGCGTCATGCCAGTTGTCAGGAGCTTCGAAACATAGATTGAATCCGCAGTCCAGCTGTATACATTCTCCGCTCGCAATACATTTGGTCACGAACGCTGATGTTTTTTCGTCTGTCTTCAATGCATCCACGATGTTCGCGCCGTTACAGTTCAGGAATGATGAGTCCGGCTCCCCGACCACTGCCCCGCCTTATTTCGGGACATGTTGATTGGCTGATGGCAGTGCGGCGCAACCGAACTGTCGCCCTTACGCGTCTTTCGTTTCGTCGTCCACCGCACATTGATGTTGTTCGTTACCGTTCAGACGTCGTGGAGAGGCCAACTCTGTTCTCATGCCGGTACAAGATCCCGCACCAGCACGGTATGAGTCTCGCAGACGTGTTCGGGCACTTCGAGGCGGCTAAGGCCAAGGTGCGATGTGCTATATATGTGCGATGTGCAGTCAATTTGGAGATGTTGCGGTAGGGCAAACACGACGATTGCTTGGTCGTAATATAGGAACAGCGACCTGGTTCGTATTTGTTAATAACGTGGCTGATGCACTCTTTGTAACGTGGCTAATGAACGCTGTTATATTGTGGCAGCAAGTGGCGCAAACAGAGACGTCTCCTCTAGCTTCACGCCGAGGCGGTTCATCTAGCTTTACAGCACCGCGTACGCAGCAGAAGCCCTACTGATGTTTGCAAACGATGTCGCGTTGTTGTTTACTGTTGTACTCGTGCTTACACAGCGATACGCCTCCTTAGATGTTGTAGCGGCGATCGTCGGCCGGCACCGATCTAGCGTATCCAACCTGACCAATGCCATGTCGCCGCACAATTGGGTCATGGTCATCGCTGCTGTTGGACGTTGCGTTGTGCAGATCATGTAATACAGCATCACCACAGCAGCCTAGAGACTCGGCACGGACTCTCTCATTCGCAGCCTACAGTGTTGCGCACGCACATCTTCCGATGTCCTCATCCTAAGCTTCAGCTCTGGGTGACCCTTTCCCGTTCTCACGTGAACACATTGATTGCCGCAATCTACTCCATGGTCACAAGACAGGCTCCTATGATTCCGAAGGGAGAGAAGCAAATCAAGTTCACAAAATAACCGGGGGGAAATCGCACCTAGCAATATAAAAACAACCTAATCAACGGACGTACGCACGCACGAGTCCGAATCATGTACTAATACATGCACACAGTAGTTCGTCCGACTTGAAACAGGAAATCAAAGAACCTAAAAGATGACTACCTGTTCTTGCGCTGGCTCTCCCCCTTCGCCCCTTCTGTTCGGGTCCTTTTTCGGTACTCCCAGTTGGGCTTGGCGTCTTACGCTGTCGGCCAGACCACCCTGGAGCAGATTTTCAACAACTTCGCAGCTACCAAGGACAACCCGGAAGTTAGCTTGAGGGCTCCCATCGAGCGGGATGGGCCATAAACCGGAACTTCGCTGTGGCTAAAACTGTCATGACTCTCATGACGTATGACGTGTCGAGGGAATGCCTCGTGTTGAATAAACGGAGTGGTGAAAGTGTTGGCTGGTCGCAGCAGGCGGTACTGCAAATGTGCCGCCAGGGTTAGTTGGCTTGCATCCTCGCGTGTCAATCTTCTAGTCGGCTGCTCCGGACGCACCAAGAGGCGTCATGTTGTCGCTGTGCTGCTTATGGAAAATAGACACTTTGTATTATAGCGTAGGTATACTATGGTGTGTTGTATCCGTGATACCGGTCTGTATCTGTTTGCAACGTCGTAGCCATGTACCTTGGGAGAAAAAAATGACGCGTGCATGAGGGGGGGGGGGGCTACGTGCCTGCCTTATTGCCGGCTGTACCTGCCTGTTTGTCTGCCTGTTTTTTTTTGTTTTTGTTCAGGGTGCTTGCGCGTCCGGCGTGAATATATGTCCGCATTCGGACCAATTTTGTTGTACCTATTGAAAGATACCTGATACCGGGTACGTGGTATCTCTACGTATATACGAAGTACAGGTATACGGCCATAGCAAAATCGTTGTTCCAGTTTTGGTGTCTTCGATTGCGGTACTAACGTACCAGGTAGGTGGTTATAGTCTAGCCCTGCCGTATTTTTGTGCAAAGTTGGTGCTCGCGTGTCGTGTTTGTGATATATGGACGATGTATTGTAGTGAACCGATGAGGGCTATCAGTAGTGCCGAGTATTATTTTAAACCACAACAAAGAACCACGAACGTGCCAAAATTACAGCAGTTGCAAGCAGTCAGACCGTTTCCGTCCCACCCTCGCTTTCGGTTGAAGGTACACCCTGACTGCCGCGCTTATTGTTTTCTTGTTGACCCTCCGCATTCTGTGTTAATGCTGACAAGCCGCCCGCATGCACCATAGTGTGCACCGCATCATGGAAGCATGCAAGACCGGTTTCCAAAAAGAAGGTGTACCCGCGTACGTACTTGTGCATGCTATGCGTCCTTCAAAAAGGTGTCATACCCGCGTATTATCTGTGCATGAGGCCTTCAAACAGGTGTACCCGCGTACTGATGTGCATGATATACGTTCTACAAAGAGGTGTACCAGCGTGCTGCATATACGTCACCAAAGAGGTGTACCCGCGTACTGTGCATGCCACCAATCCTTCAAAGACGTGCACCTGCGTAATGTACATGGGTCGCAACCCTCCCCCAATGCATAGAAAATAGCTGCATGGCAAGCGCTCCAGCACAGCAAAAACTCGTACCGGAGGCACACGCGAACAAGACACAGCGAGGTGTGCTACTGTATATATTCAGGTTGGATTCCGAAAAAGCCGACAGCACCAGGTAACGACGTACAGACCGTCATTCAATACCATGCCGCCCGTTATCCATCACCATGTCGCCCTCAGTGGCAATTGCACAGCAGTAGAAGCCATACGCAAAACAAACAAAAAAACGCATGACGCCATACGGGACACTTTGAAAAACTTCACTCCAAAGTTCTTTTCCGCTGTTTCACCTGGAAAAAGTGTGGAAAAATCATTGTGAGATAAAAACCGGTGGGTTTCCCTCCCCCCCCCCCCCCCCCCCCAAACCTCGCCTCAAAAATGCCTTATTCGCCCTATACCCACTCCCTCGGCGTCTTGAATGCCTCCATGATCTCGGCTTCCTTGCTACCCTCTTCTGGGTGGAAGTCGTACTGCCACCTAGCTGTCTCAGGGAGGGACATGAGGATGGACTCGATACGCCCTCCCGTCTTAAGGCCGAAGACAGTCCCTCGGTCGTAGACCAAGTTGAACTCCACGTATCTTTCCCCGGTTTGTATGATTGGGGGCGATGACGCGACGGTAGGTGTCGGAAGGCGCGGTGGTGGTTTTCGAACACGCGGCGGCGGGAAAACAAAGCGAGGTTAGAATTAGAAGATCAATGACAGATATTCGGTTGGCTCTAGAAGTGATACCGCAGCTACAGCAGGGTTTAAAATGCGTACGAGAAGCTGCTGTAGTGTTTGTGGCTGCGGTATTGGAATTTGGGGGTTGCTTATCCGGAGCAACTACTGTAGCAGCGACGGTATTAGTTAGTTGTTAGCGTGGCACCTTCCACCAACATGATGCTACTTCGATTTCCTCGTCCAGCTAGCTTCCGGGTAAGGGAGTAAGGGTTGCGGTGGCCATGGTGGCGCGTGCAAGAAAAGTACAAGGCTGCACTATGCAACACTCCCTCGTATCTCCCTGTATCGCGGTTTCAAGACTATCAATAGATTAATAAAGTCTACGACGTGACATTCTGAAAACGGCAACACCAATGATAACAGTCAAAAAGACAAAAAGAAAAACTAAAGTTATGAAGTGGCACGCACTACGAACGGTACTATTATACAATACCGTAAGGTGCAAGGACTAGGGTCCAAGAATACAAAAAGGCAAAGAAAGTCTCCTTACCGCCCCCTCCTCATGAGCTGCCACTCCTTCTGCTGCTGCGTGTACTCCTCGTCTTTGTGCTTGGCCACGATGGGCGGGTAAGCCTCCAGCACGGCCGCCAAGCAGTCCTTGGAGAACGCGATGTGCTCCTCCGGGTCTGCGCGGTGAAAACAATCCAATCATTGTCACGGGCCAAGTCAATGGAACCCATGCGTAACATTGTAAAATGGGTGGCACCATAACCTAACACTTCGCGTATTTGCAAAAAGAACAAACTACAATAAGCTGTGATATCGTTTTTGTCCTCAAAATCATCTCTGCAAGCTTGATGTGGTCCTTCGAATGCGTAAGTTGTGTCATAACTCATAACCTGATGACGATATGCTGTACGGAGTACGATCGATAAACACCATTGGGGACTCATCACACTGGCGGGACTACAGCAGTCCTACAGTAGATTGTGAGCTTGTCAGGCGCCGTGGACTGTGTCCAACAGCAACCGCAGCATATCATTGCGCACACGATCGTTGCAGGTGCAGCAAGGCGTCTGCGGTTTGCGCCGTGGAAGCGAAACTGTCATTGACCGACCTTACACCAAAAAATGAAATTTGGCAGTGAGGAAATGTTGATTCACGAACACCATCCCTTACATGTAAGACAAAACATCCCCAAATTTCTACGCCAATACCTGCGATAACTAGTCAAACCTCCCCCGCTTCGAGGCCCAATTAAATAATCTAGACTCACGGTGCGTCCGTTTACCAGTGGACCTACTCGACGTCGCCAAAAAACGAAAACGAAACGCTTCCGCACGACCAAGCTTTGCCCAGCACTTGCAGCACCATTAACATCCCCCACGGTTCTCTTCGGCACCAGCAACATCAATGTCCACTCCTCTAACTGCGTCTCCTCTCTTGGTCCATCGTAGAGGTACTACTGCTGTATTGCATGCTGCGTCCTCCCAACAGGCACACCATATGACACATGACATATGACACATGACATATGACACATGAAGTAGGTCATGATACATGACATAGGTACTGTTGTAAGTCATGATGTTATGATCTCACCCTTGTCGTTTTGGTCGTCAAAGAAGATGCCCCCAAGTCCTCGCGTCTCGCCGCGGTGCTTGATCATGAAGTACTCATCTGCCCACTGTAAAGTACGGTATAATAATGTCGACAGAGGGGTGGGACCGGTGCGTGATGGCAGTGGGAGAAAGTTGGTACATGGTAGTGTCGACATAGTTATGGCAGTGGGTGATGGCAGTGGGAGAAAGTTAATACATGAATAATGGTCGTGCATTCCTTGTGGGAAGCCGACTTTAGTTTGGACTATCATAAGGAATAAGGATAGTGAAATAGTTTAGCTGTCGCTAGCATCTCGCGCAGCTGGATATTGCATTTTAACAATCGGCCGTCGAGCTTGAGTTAGTTTATTTAATTTGATCTATCAGATTTGCTGTCCTCCGGCTTGTTGGTAAAATTAAAGTTTACGCTCATCACACTTCCGCGTACAAAAATACTAACATGGTCAAATTAATACGTGGTTTGAAGAAATTGGAGAATCGAATATACCAAGGAATAAAAATGTGGTACCTGGTATGAGTTTATATATATGAATCTCGATCGGCGGTGGTTTCACCCTCTGCTTCAGCTAGTATAGTATAGCTCGAAAGGGGTACAGCACCTTTTTCCGCGCGGTGCAAACTAGAAACTAACACTCGCGCGTAATAAACTCTCAGTAGATGACTGCTTTCATACATTAGTGTGCTTAATTGGCACGTTTCGACGTGACTACCGCGATGCATGGAGGGCTCGTTTCAATGCATTCGCCAGTACGCATAGCAGAAAAAGCAGTACCGATTGAGGGGTGGGTGCCGAGACGAGACAGCGTGCGAGACAGACACCGCATATCATATTTCTACGTCAAGAGCACACGAGCACGCAGTTCTTTACGGAGTGTGTGCGAAAAATATTCCACAAAGCGACCGACCTTCTTGAACTTGGCGTAGTACTCCGGGTCGTGCTTGTCGCAGACCTTCTTGTACGTCCCGTGGAAATGCGCCATGTCATCCTGGAGAAACCGACCACAGAAAAGCGCATTGTAAACGCCACGCATGCATACGCAACACGCAGCACGATCTTTGCACATTTGACCAAGAGCTATCGGTAACCAACTACAGTCTGCCAAGAGCTACCGGCACGATATTAAGGGCTTTAGAGGTACACACACTTTTCTAGAGTAGGGCAAAGTGCTTGGAACCAGAGTCTACTACGAGCTGGTTCCAGAGACAGCCAGAGCTTTACCCCTTCGCAACTTTGCGCTTTGGTTTTTGAGAGTTGGAAAACGAAACTTGGCAGGGATGTGCGTCACAACACGAAGACAAAACGTATGACTGGCCTTTTTTGTTTTTTTGTTTTTTTCGTTCTTTAGGTACACTTTTCCATATTTTCTGATTTTTTTGGCAACTTTGACCGTTCCTCATGCACATGTATTTTTTTTTTTTTTTTAAAGGCCAGTCATACGTTGTTTTGTGATTTTGTTGCGCACAACCGTGTCAAATTTTCGTGTTACAACTCTCAAAAACCAAAGCGCAAAAACGATTCCCGTGAGGAGTAAATATTCCCCTAAGGTGCCAAAATTGCTCTATACATTGTTCTATTAATAGTACTTTGGGAGGCGTTTCTTATAACAGCCCCTCACGGCTTGCAAATCAAAAAAAAGTGTCACGAACGTCTTCCTCTTGTTGATGCGATCATGTCAATATGTCTAGTGTCGAATATGTCGACGTACTGACCGATATATGGCCTGATTTCAAAGTATCTTGATTTAACTATAGGAATATCATCCCTATGTGAAATAGCGCCTCCCTAAGTAGTACGGCAATGTCCATATCTCGCGAACTACAACTCGCACTACAAAAATCGCTTCACCGATGTGTTCCCCTTGTTCATGCGGTCGTGTAGATATATTTAGTGTTGAAAAAAACAGTGTATTCCGTTTGTTATTTGCCGAAGGTGGAATTTTACGCCTTTCCGTGGAACCAGCTCGTAGAAGGTTTTCACAGAGTGAGTTTTTTTTCTTTCCAAGTAGCAAAAGGGTGAAGTGGCTACTGCTGCACAAGGGGAAGGGTTCAACGCTTCACGCCTTCGAAGGCGTCGCTGGACCTCCACCGCCAGAGCGGAAGCGGCGCAACTGGTACCGTTTCGGCTACTAACGGGATACACGACGGAAAATCCAGCTAAATTGTTGCAAGAACGCTCCGGCGCGGCCACCTCGAATCTGCACGTTCCAGCAACTTGACAACCGGACAATCCGCGTAGACATACATATCATACTAATAGTGGCATTGTCACGTCTGGGCAACGCTACCGCAAGCGGTCGTTGTGCAGCAGAGAGAAGAACAGAAGATAGCCTCATCAGTCTTGAACAATATGACTAAAAGAAAAAGAAAAAGAAAAAGAAAAAGAAAAAGAAAAAGAAAAAGAAAACAGCTGTGAGATCGAGGAAATCGCCGAAACTCATGTTTGCAAGCTGAGTGTGATACTTCGATCGCGCGTACTTACGGGTTTTATATGTCCTCATGCAGGATGTGCATCCCGTGTATATGAGGAGAACACAATATAAGGCTGTAGAATATACGATGATTCTAATTTTCCGCACGCTGCCCCCACCGCGACAAAATCTCGCTAGCAACGACAACCCACCAAGTCGAGATAAGCAGGGGTGATGTCCGTCCCTCCCCCGAACCACCAGACGCCTCCGTCGGTCTCGAAATAGCGGTAGTTGAAGTGCATCGTCGGGCACATCGGGTTCTGCACGCGGCGGAAGATAGGCGACGGGGAACATACAGCGGCACAGTTAGCACAGTTAGCCCAATTGAAGCTTGAGGCCCCCTTGAGAACTGCACCCTCGTTTCTTGAGAGTAACTACTTGGAATTAGTATCGGGTCATCGGGTCATAGATACATACCAGGTACTTGCAGTGGCGAAAGGGTTATAAAGCTTACGAGGAGCAACCGTGCCAGCCAAACAAAAAGAAACCTAATTTTCGCGGCTCCACCTTTCCGAATGAATGAATAGGCTTAACAAATAGCGTAGCGTGCGTGGTCACCGCCGTCGCTCAGTGCGAAATACGGGCCCGCCGCCGCTTGCACAGCACCACCACCACCACCAACCCAAGCTACACCTACACCTACCGAATGGGCCCGCTAACAAGCAACACCCACTCTGGGCAAAGCTGAAACCTCACGCGACACCAATATTGCGCATAGCCTAGTATATACCTGGTACCAGTAGGATAGATGGACCCAAAAGCAATATACTTTGGGTTATCATCACTACTGTACTGCTGTACTACTGTATGTAAGTTCCCTCGAAAAAGGAAAAGCGTGCAGCGCTTACAGCAGTACGACTATCATAATGCGCGTGTTGCACGGCTCCTTGCATTGGTTACATTGGTTACATTGGTTACATTGATTGGTTACACACCCTACCCTGTCAGTGAGCTGTAATCATGCTGTACTGATGATGCTGTTCTGATAATGTACCGGTAACGATGTTGTACTGATGCTGTACTGATGCTGTACTGATGTACTGATGCTGTAATATGTAGTAGAAGAACAAATCCACACTTTTTTCATATTAAGCCCAAAAAGGGGTTATAATCACTACCAGTATTAGGCTATTGCGGCGGAAGACAGAATGCCACACATGATCACGCAACACCACCCCACGAAAAAAGCGATCAATCCACAAAAACAATATTGAGAGCGATCGACGAGAAATCCCGGACCCGACAAAGCAGCTCCTTAGCGTGCTCTCAATGCAATTACTCTTGTGGGTTAGAAGCAGAGTCGCCACGGTCGTACGGGTCAAAATACCTTGCATGCAAAAACGATCGCCGAACACAGCCAACACAATCGACATAGACATACAGTAACAAGACTATGACCATGTAGTGGCCACTTTCTGAAAGTAATAGTCTTGAGGAGAAAGTGGGTGTGGAGTTCAATTCACCTTGGGGTGCATGACTCACCTTGGGGTGCATGACAGAAGACAAACCGCAGGCGAAGAACGGTACCCGCTCTCCTTCCGCCATGCCCTTCGCGCGGTCCACTCCACGCTCCGTCGCCGCACGCAAAGCCTGTCCATCACACCATGCCATGCCATGTCATGTTAAGTCCCGTCACGCGATGCAATGTTAGACGCCGCTCTTTGAGAGATCGATACCGTCATCTCCAACGCACCGCACTCGAGGCAGACAGTCAGTCGCGCCAGTAAGCGTCTTGAGTCATGCGTACGGCCATCGCTACACACCGCCTTTGGCAACAGACGCGTCTTGGTGTCAACGATAGCTGTCGATGGTGTTACGCAGCTACTATTAATAGTGCTCCGAGCTCCAAGGTCAGCCCCATATTTTCCCACAACCACAACACGGTAAGCTCGATGGCCTCTGAGAAGTTTCACGCTTGTAAGCCGTAAGCCTTTCGGGGCGAGTCTAAAAACACTTTCAATTAGACTTGTGTATTTCTGTGCCAGGTACGAGGTAGTTGTAAAATGCTTTCTCACGTCGCCTGCATACATGGAGCACAAACGCCATTGATAGAAACAGTAGTAATTGTGCCACCCAACTCGTACTGGTACCCAACTTATACCCGACTGGTACGCAACTGGTACACGACTGGTACCCAATTCGTACCCCAAACGTTCGGGAGTCGGAGAGAAGCACTCACCTCCTGGGGCATGGTCCCGTACACGACGGAGAGGTTCACGCCTGCCTTCTCGAACACCTTGCCCCCCGTCAACACGCGAGAGATGCCGCCGCCTCCGTTCGGTCGTACCCACGCGTCCTCTTGAAACTGTGACCACAACACAACACACAAACACAAGCAAACAACACAACACACAAGCGAGGGAAACAGCACAAGAGGGCCGAGTCGTCTCTAACCAAAAACATGCCAGTAGCAGCGGTGCTGCAAGTTTGGTCTACCAGGTATGCCCCCATGTGTTGTTCATGCGCAGAGGGCAGGCAAGGCGAGGCTCGCCAGTTCGAGACCCTCTATTGTGTGGTGCGTCACATAGGCCATATCTTCAAGTGAACTTGTCATTATTACCTCTGGTCTACTCGAACAATACTGCTGTTACTTATACTAACACTGGCGTTACTTATACAGAACAGTAAAGCTAGAGGTGGTGATATGTTTCGCTCCATCGGCGCGATTCTGTCCCTCTCTCTACCAGGCTCTTACTGAAGACTAGCGAATCGATCCGCGCTGACCTATGTATATAATAGTGTGTCTACACGACATTACCGACGACGTATTACCGACCGCGCCCTCCACAGAACCGCTTCCTTCTCCTGGCATACCATACCATATAGGCTTATCATACCAAGTAGACACCAAAAACACTTGTCGAGGGGGCCATGGCCTGTTGTGGCCTTACGGCATTCTGTCTACTCGTACTCGTACATCGTAGTGGTACAACAGCAGTGCCTCAGCGGGGCTTCGTACTGCTTCTACGACTCGTACGCTGTTTCCGCAGTACAGCAGTAGCAGACTTCTGGGCGAGCCGGTCCCAGCAACATATTCGCCTACCCAGCAACTTGTCCCAGCAACAAATTAACATACTACTACTGTACTTGCCACTCAACAAACATAGTTGCTTCCTCAGCAAAATACCGGTAGTAGCCCCCCCCCCAGCAACATATCGGGTGTACCCTCCTATTGGTCTCACCGTCCCCTCTCCATCGAGCTCCTCAATCTGCTTGCAGATGTCGTTCTGTGCCTGGCGGCAGAGTGCCTCGAACTTGGAGCGCATGGAGTCGTTTCCCTCCAGCTCTCTTACTAGGGAATCCGGCACCTCTTTTACCGCCTTGATGTTACGAAGACAAACAAACGTCAAATAATTGCAAAAATGGTCACCAACACGAACATTACGACATCTACAGCAGTGCATACATCGTCACGACAGCGTTCATAATACCGGCAATTTAGCATTCACAACTCACAAGAGCAGTACAGCAGTATAAGCGCAATAACAAACCATACGCAAGTGACGAAGCGTACATAGTATTAATAGTACATATCCCTATGTATTACCGGGACGCTGCAGTTCGAGAGCACATCCCCTTCCACATACCAGGTACACACCAGGTGCATACGACCATGTTTATATATATACCATATTAATAGTTTACACTTGGTTTACACCAGGTAGTTTATAGTCTTCCAGCCTTACCAGCGGCGCGGGTTGCTTCGTGTGGGTGATGCTGTACAATAGTGTACTCGTAGTCAGTCCCAAAGTATACTCCGGAATTACAGAACCCCGTAAGCACAGTCAACTGTGCCTAAGTACAGCAGTTAGTCCTCAAGTACAGTCCCCCAAGTACAGTCCCTGACGGATTTAACGTTGAAACAGGTCTACGAAGCCTTCACTCAGTAGAAGGCAAATGCCACCTACGATTGCTGGTGTTGTTTTCGTGCGTCTGGTCGAGTCAGCACAGCCGTGCACCATCAAGAATGAGGCATGCGCTGCTCAACTTGCCTGGAATCCAATAAATCGAGCACTACTCGTAATCGTAAGATGTACGAGCACGAGTATGTATAAAAATGTGTATGGAACGAGACAGCGTTAGCAGCCCCTTCACAAGGCAGACTCTAACACTCGCTCGTACATATTCGTATGATATTACAGCATTGTCGAGAATGCACTACCTAACAGCAGCGAGCAGAATCAGTGTTTTATGTGTGGTGCCCAGTTTAATCTGACCTTGTGGGTATCCCAGCCTAGGCTAGGTGCCTCCTTAGAGTCTGCCGCCGGCGGAGTTGAAGACATGGACGCCTGAGGATTGATTCCACCATTCGTCGATTCATCCACGTTGAGTGTTTCCGGGTTCAGTCAGTGAGTCAAACATGGCTTGGGAATAACAACAATGGCCATACAGACAATAGACGGTACAACACGAAGGCTAGTAGTTTAAGTCGTGTAGTATCAAACTATACGATAGCGGGGCAACAACACTTACGAAGCAGCGGCACACAGGTCTCGTACTCGTCCCTACTGCTTGCCGTAAGATAGAGGGCCAATGACAGAGGCCATGTGCGAGTGTGCGAGTGTGCGAGTGCCGTACGTCGTAGACTGCGTATCGGTAAAATCGGTATCATAACCTACCTCCTGCATGCCGTGCTTGGTTCAGGCCAAGGACAAACCAACGTCGTCGGTGGGAGATGAGAAACTAACGAATCTTCAACTTATGTCTACCTACAGCAGAATAAAAGGCACCACGCCCCACTTCACCCTTAGCAACCCTCTTCGTCCTTCCTATGGCTATACTCTGGCTAGTACTCCTGGTTGCTCTCCGCTCACCCCTCCTCTGATTGCGACACGCGGGTCGCTGGGTGTCGAACCCACTGCTGCGCGCAGCCCCAGCCCAGGTCCCGCAACGAACGCCCTCGCCAAGGGCAGCAGGCACAGCGCCATCCACACACGCGCCATGGCTTCTGAGGAATGTGTGTATTCCCCTTTGCGTCGTCTGCCGTCTGCGTGCGTGCGGTACGATAGGGTGGTAGTGTTGGCGTGACGAACAGCGATTAGTTGACCGGTCCTGTGTGCTGGTTGAGGCAACGAGCGCATGAGATGGTTTCTGGGGTGGTCGACACATGTTTGGAGCAAAAGTTAAGGGGTGCATGACGACTCTCCCGGGGTTCGTCGTCCACGGCCTCACGCGCACTCAATCACATCTCAGTTTAAAGTCGAGAACGTGCAGGGAAAAGGGTGCTTACCTCCCTCCCTGAGCACCGCTGCAGATTCCCTATGTCCAGTGTGGCGAACTGTTCATGAAAAATACTTGAGGGAGTTGTAGTGAATTCAATGCCGTTACGAAATCGGGGATGCGGTATGCTGGGTAAACGTAGAATTGCGGCGTCGGCACCAATCGCACCGCCACAGCTGTAGTCGGGTTGCAGGGTGCGTTCGAGCCGAGCGCTACGGAATAAGGTATCGACGTGTTCGCTGCAATTTGGTGCAGAGTTAGGACCTCACTCCAAGGCTGACTGAATTCGTGTCGTACGACTATCACGCAATAGTTGAGAGGTTTTAACTCATGGCGGCCAGACCGGGTCCAGCCAGCAATGGACACAGGCAGAGCGATACGGAAAGCTCACAAGACAGGAAGGACGGTTTGTTGCCGGTCGTCAAGTTCTTGCAGAGCTCCCTTGCCATGAAGTCGAAGGTGGGCCTGGGAAGTGGAGGGTCGTTTCTTGTGTATTGGTTGTGCTGCTACTACTGATGTTTATACATAGTCTACAGCGTAGTAGGGGCAGTGCTGGTTTTTGTGCCCCCTCTCCTTTCAAAAGAGTATTTATTCTGAGAAGGTGTACACCTACAGCTTACAGCAGTACAGCAGTACGTAGTACAGCAGGGGTCCCCCAATAAGGCGGTGGTGTGCCAGAGACAGCAATATGACCGCCTTATAGAGGGAAGCCACCTTATTCATTCCAGGTTAGGAGTGCAATTCCCCAGGTGGCGCCACGCGATTTCGACCGCCCTATACCGCCTTACTCAGACCGCCTTATTGGGGGGGGGGCACTGCTGTAGTAAAAAGCAGGCTACGAGTACAACAAGAAAGCCAGGCTGTAAAATAAGAAATTCGGGAGTCGTTATCTTGAAATTAGTGTCGAAAGCACCCTCTCTCAATTAAGAAATGCAGCCTGGACCAGGTTTCCTGTTTCTTGTTTGGTGTCCTGTACTCGTACTACTGTATGGGACTACGCGTACATATGTATTGTGTCTCAGGTTCGACTTGAGTCTGCAGCAAGCTTCTCTTTCTTAGCTTTGATATATAGCGTGCACCAGGTGGGAGGCGCCAGGTATCGGTGATGCTCGGCACGGCAAGCCAGGCGTAAGAGCGTAAGTGACATGAGGCAAGACACAAGTTCATATAATACCCAAGAGTCACGACAGCTGTCACAAGCAGTGTTAAGTGTTGTAAATGGCTTCAAGAATGGTGCGGTACGATTCATGCGATCGCCTTTTTTTTGGTTTTTTATCGCTACGTATTAATCGTCGATGAAAATAATATCGCGTATTTCGATTAATCGCGATATTCGGGCACAAAGCGGTTCTCTCGCGAGGCAACCGTCACAAAAAAAGTAGTCGACCCTAGGCCCTGACCCATTTGGTGGGCATAGCGATTGACATAGTTGGCTCTATGTACCATAAGCAAAGCCATAAGCTGGAGTGGGCACGTGCCATTACGATTGTGGGCACAAGGGGTGGCAAAGCAAGAGAAAATATGCCATAGGCAGCCTATGCCACCCCTATTTTTGGCGCTGGGTTCGTTGAAAGCCCGGGCTAGATGCCCAGTCGGCATCGGGAACTTCGCTAAATATTTAAACAGCATTAAAGTGATTGACTTGTATACATACGATTCAGCATTTCAGCAGTTGGTTAATGTTCGCACTCCCCGCTTGTGTGTTTAAATACACCCTAAAACACGAAGAAATCACTCTCTGGAAAAATGGCCAAACCCTGGTGCCATAATTCGCTCTTTTACGCAAAACCGACCAAAAAAACGTGAACGGTCCTCAAAAAGGTGGCTTATGGCTACCAAAACCTACGCCAAAACTGTGGGAAAAGGGCCAAACCCTGGTGCCATAGTTGGCTTGTTTGGACTCGTGCCATTCCGGAAAAGTGGGCACGAAAAAAAAATAAAAAACACCAAATGGGTCGGGGCCGTGTTAAGTGT
This sequence comes from Saccharina japonica, assembly GCA_008828725.1. Taxonomy (NCBI): domain Eukaryota; class Phaeophyceae; order Laminariales; family Laminariaceae; genus Saccharina; species Saccharina japonica. The sequence continues at coordinate 56,071 of MEHQ01002632.1, forward strand.
TGTAAATGGCTTCAAGAATGGTGCGGTACGATTCATGCGATCGCCTTTTTTTTGGTTTTTTATCGCTACGTATTAATCATCGATGAAAATAATATCGCGTATTTCGATTAATCGCGATATTCGGGCACAAAGCGGTTCTCTCGCGAGGCAACCGTCACAAAAAAAGAAGTAGTCGACCCGGCGGAACCCAAAAGTTTGAATACCAGGATATTTGGTGAACGTTGGATTGAAAGATGGGCTCCATCTTGTCGGAGTGAAGACGAAATAGGAAACAAAACGTTGTCAACTATGGGCTATGACCCTCCAAAAATAGGATCATAACCCATACGGTTGTCGACGTTATATACTCCTGTAGTGTTTTATAGAGGGTTTCTGAGGCGTTTTCGCATTTGGAATATATCGTGATCGCGGGAGGACCAAATTTAAGGAACTACCCCTGAGCCCGCGGGAAAAACGCCGGACAAAGACTTGCAATTTTCTTTTTCCTTTCTTTTTTTCGGGCGCGTGCACCCCTATTAATAAATTACCAGATATTTGTCGCGTTCTCGATGAATTGATATCATATCGCGATTATATCGTGATCGCAAAACGCGATATACAACACTGGTCACAAGTACATTACTTAGTGACCAGGCCGGGTCATTCCCCGCCTCAACTACCGTCAGATCTACGGAGACCTATGGCCACTTGAAGTACAAGATCCAATGTCCACGATAGTGGAAAAACAGCTTCGAATCATGCACGATCTTGCATGGCAGATATCATCAACTGACAGTGTAGCAACAACCAAAGCCGATATAAGGGCTATCAGTGAGCACCGTCCGCAGGCACAGTTGTCTGCGGCGTCTGCCGAGGTTGCCCTCACTATCAGCCACAAACAAGCGTGATGCCCCCCCCATCGCTGCCTCACGTCCACCAGGAGTCGTCTCCTCGGTCATCACCTTCCTCCTCCTCGTCGAGTGAGGAAGCCCCGTCCCATGAGGGTGACTCTTCCGTAGAGATGACCCCGAGCGAGCTCGCGATTTTTCTCTGGACAGAGGAGACCAAAGCCAATATAAGGGCTATCAGGGAGACCCGTCCGCAGGCACCGTTGTCTGCGGCCTCTGCCGAGGTTGCCCTCACCGTCAGCCGCCATGACGCCTCACTGTCAATCGTGCACGAGGCTGCTATGGCGAGTTAGGTGGGTCCCGTGTTTGCCCACGCCTTGCTGGTCACCGGCTTACAGCTGGCCGTGAGAGGCTTCACGGACGCTTCGAATGTTCGGGGCCCTCTCCCATGGTAATCACTCGTGGGGTATCAGCTTCAGCTTGCCGTCGGGTGCTGTGCAGAGGAAGCACGAGCTATTGATAGTTTTCGGCTGTGGACCCTGGGTGCTGCTTCGTTGGGGTTCGGGCGTACTTGACTGTCTACCTATAGCATCAAGGACGAGGCCGCCAACACTGAAATATGAGGACATTTGTCTCGCGGAGTGCTCTCCTCGGCCCATGAAGTAAAATACAGTCGCCGTACTACAGTAACTCCCGAAGGCTTCCTTCCCTCCACTCTATTAAATAGCACGAGCACGAAGCCAATCAGCATCCGCATCATTTCGAGCCGCAAACTCCCTCGAGCAACTTGATGATTGTCGTAGAGCAGCAGTACTGTTGGATCATAACAAAAACACCGGTAGCAAAGAGTATAGAGAAGAATACACCCCTGACGCTACGAGATCCAATCAAACAGAAGTCTTGCCCTGGGTCTTGTAACGCTGGGATGCCGACTTTAGGGGGGGGGGGGAGCCGGCGGCCGTCTATGATCAATTTCCTGCCGAGCTCAGCTAGACAAACGAGTTGTACTTTTACACAGCTTCGAGAGACAAGCCCTGTCAGCACATTCGAGCACCGTGCCCCGGCCACAAGGAGTCTATCGACGCCGGCGTTGCTTCGAAGGCGCCATCTTATTGTTGTGTTCCTGGTCTGCCCGTGTTTTTCGTATACTCGGACCCACCGAGTTTTGCCATCGATATTGATCTGTAAGTATCTGTATTTTGGACTCTTCGACATTTTTGTGATGCCCACTACAAACAAAACGATAAATAATTTTCCTGGAAAAAGTATGACGCTCTCAAATGGGAACCCCTGCACATAGTGTATATACGTGGCACGTTTGTTCTCTCTTTGAATACCTGGTATAGGGTATCTACGTCTGGGGTACCCGGATACGAACTGCTGTGGTTGTTTTGGTCATACCCGGCTATGTACCCGGCTACCCCTAGCTACTCCCAGAGTATACCTGGTACGTATGTACCGTACCAAATACACCCTTGCAATTTTGACTTCGACAGTTTCGCATACAGTACTGGTATACGAGCATCAGGTAAGATGTTTGTTTCCATATTTTCCCCTGAAAGTTTTGCTCTGCCAACTGGTACTGCTGTACTGCTGTACCATAGTCTGCTGCTGTACACATCACATAGCGTAGTCTTGCAGACTGGTCGTTAGGCGTTTGCAACTTTTGTGAGTACAGTGCCACAGTATCTGAGAGATGTGCATGTCTGCTGCCGTCGTTGTGCTTGTTGTGGCGGTCAGGGCGACGGTCTCCACTACCAGCACTTGGTGGCTCAGCTCCTCACGCGCGATGACCCGGAGACGCTTTGGCGATTATATCTTGGCCTGGCGCAGTGCGTCACAATCATCTCGCAACAGTGAGTCTACGGGTCTTGGTACTGCGCTTAGCTCCACGGAGCCAGAATTACATGTTTAAGTACGATATTGCCATACGTTAAGCAGTAGACTGCAGTAGTACCGAAACAATGCGCCGCAATACCATAGTGCATTGTCGGCTTCCGTATTATAGTACATGCCATACATCCAAAGGGAGGAGAAAGGATGGAGCCTTCACGAGGATAAAGAGAGCATGTACTATTCATACTGTGCTTGTACTCTGAAGCTTTGTGTGCGGTTACAAGCAGTAGTAAAAGATTAACATTCGTCGTTACTACACAACTTGGCGACAGCGGCTTCGAGCGAGCCCCTCTTTCACCCGTAACGTAACGGCTTAATGCCTACCGGGTACTGCTGTGCTTAATGCTTGAGAGAAGCTTGTAGACACGTGGACACGGCAAAAGTTGGCTAGGGCTGTCCCACTTGGATTGTTTCACAAGGCTACGACTCTTGGAGATATAACTTCATCGTAGTGAAACGACAAGCGCTCGCTTCCCGCGCTATATATGATGCCGACTCGCGTGCCGTGCTCTACACAGGTGCTAGGTCTGTATGCATACCCGTTGTTCTTGGAGTTTAGTATTTTTGACAATAGCACAATTTTGTGGTTGCTCTTGATCAAAGGTAATCGGCGAGTTATCGAGTTGATCTTTGTCTTGGGTACTATTATATTTACCTGGTAGTCTAGCTTGCCATGTCGTGTTATGCCATGGCTCTCATAGTACTATAAATAGAGACATGGCCTCTGAAAGTACTGTGTGGTGGACTTTTACTTTTATTGTCGTTTGAATGTATGGCCCAACGGCCAAAAGACTGCTGTTCAACGAACAAAGTACTTACTGTTGTGTACGCGGTGTGCGTGTTGTTTGTTATTGTTTTGTGTTTTTGGCAGGCCCGACGAGTTCAAGGAGCTGATCGATGCCGTGTTCAGGTTCGACTGGCGAGCTGGCCCCAAGATCGTTCAAGCGTTCAGCGGACTGCTGTCCCAGCTCATCTCGGCGAACGGCACCTGCATGGTCCCGGCGATGCACATGCTCGTCAGGAACCTCGTCCTCGCTCCACACGACATTGACGGCAAGTTGATAAAATGCAGACCTATCCCTGGTAGCTGTTTTCTACGGTGCATATTGTTTGCATATTGTGAGATCGAACAATTGGCCGAAACTCATATTTTCAAGCTGCCTATGTTGTTTCGATCGCGCGTACGTACCCGTTTTACGCCTTGAGGGCGGAAAATGGACGAAAAGAAGGATGAAGACAAAAGGGGAAAGTAAACTACTGTAGACCAAAACATACACCTGGTAGCGAATACGCGAATACGGCGTCGGCCTCCCGAAGCAACCAAGGCTGCTGCGTTGGGCATTATAGGCTGAGTAGATGCATTGCATCGAGCGGTGGGTTGTTGCTGGGTCTTGGGGGTAATTGGGTAATTTCACTTCTACATAAGTATGTTTCTTGGGTTTCGTTGGTGACGTTTGGCGTCGTAACGGACGTTCACCCGCCACAGTCGGTACATACAGTCATACAGTACGTGCGAATGCGATCGTCATCTCCGGCACCCAAGGTGCCTCGCCGCATGCGTCCCCTGATGATATCCGTAGAATATCCCCCCAAATAGCTTGCGACAGTTGTAACCCTCGTCAATGTGTCCGGGGTTTTGATGTAGAGTGCTGTGGCTGATGTATGGGGTGCATCACGACCCCACGCTCCAACCGTAGTAGCGCTAAATGCCCAGCAAACGCCAAGCTGACACCAGCAAGCTCGTCGGTGGGAACTTGCTTTTTTTTTTTGGTGGTGTTCAGGCGAAGGCGGCGTGGACCCAGCAGCGCTGTTGAGGCAGCACAACGTGCACGCGGCCCTCCAAGCCAGCCTTGCCTTGGTGCCCAGCGGGCGCTCGAAGCTGTTCGGCGTGCTTAGGCAGAACTACCCGCACCGGAGGCTGAGGCCGGAGATTCTCTCCGACTACGCCCTGCACGCCTTGAGGGTCGTGCAATACGCCCCGCTGATGGAGGTATGAAACGTTTACGATAGACTACGAGTGTACGTATGGTGTTGGAGGTATTCCACTCAGATGCCGACAACACTACTAAATAGTTGCATCATAGGGTTCGGTTCTCCCTTGCTGGTCTTGCCTTCTTTTTTCTTTTTTCTTTTTCCTTTTTTCTCCATCTCATTCCGAGAAAATACGATGACTGATGCTGCTTCTCGTGGCTGCCTTATTTTCCGGGCACCTCCAAGCCCTACATCTCTTCATTTTAGGCATTCCGTAGTGATTCGTTGTCTCGACCACCCGACTGACATAGGCCGCTGTGTTGGGACGTTGATTGTTGCTTGTTGACAGGAGAGCGTGCTGAGGCTGATCATCGAGAAGAGCTTGGAGATCGACGTGGAGATTAAGGTCAGTTGCGCTTGCCGTCAAGATGGTCGTACACAGATAAATAGGCGTTTTCAGCCTCGGGGACAGTTCCGGCGGTATTGTTGTGGGCGGGGGGGGTTGCTACGTCTCGACATGGCGTTCGTTCACGTCCTTCGAGTGACAAAATCGCATGCTATGTATGATGCCATCGCGTGCTTTGCCACAAGCACACAGGGCTGTGTTGCCCCTTCATCAGTTAACATATTAATAGTATGTACACGAAACATGGTATACGAAGTATGTACGTACGGAATATATCTGATAGGTTCAAAGCATATAGTCTATATGCACTGACATGGTACTGGACCTCTGTATTTTTTTGTTTTCAGATCATGGACACCGGCGAAGCAGTCGTAGACGAGGAGGACGAGGAATGTGACGCGCTTTTTACGATGGACGATCTCCAGGACGGAACAGCCGACGTCAAGCACGCCAACACGGAGGAGGTTAGTATGTTAGTATAGTATACCACGTCCGCGTGCCCCGACCATGCCGCCAGTGGCAGTAGCAGTAGCAGTAGCCAAACTCTCGTGTTGCGGTGTGTCCTTTGTCTGAAAAATTGAACATGCTAGCTGAGAGAGGAGGGCGCAAGTATTGAGACCTTGAGGCGGAATCGATCGGTCGAGCGAGCTACGGGGGGGACACTCCCTATCCCTCCAAGGTGGTGCTTGCAAAGCCGCCCGACATGTCGCGGTTCGATCTATAAATGCTGGTGTAGATTTTGCCTTAGTGCCGGATGGCCTCTGTGCTTTCAGAAATAGGCTGGTTGCCTCGCGCTGTCCGTCGCGACATCGTGCTATCCGCCTTGCGGTTCATGGCCTTTTGTCGGCCCGTGCGTAATCCTCTCTTATTGCGCATAATTGGCGTTAGTATTGCGTTTTGCACGAGGAAGTTATGTCTGTATCCCTGTACCTGGTGCAGTCCCTGTTATGTCTGTACCGTAAAGTCGAAGGGCTTCAAAGGCGCTGTATGAAGTGCTCCCGGCGATGGCGGTAAGATACCACGCTCGATATCTACCGTAAGCCCAAGGCGACATTCCAGTATAGCTTTGCTGGGCACATTTTTGTTTTTGTTTTTTCATGTTGGGCACCCGCTCTGTACTTAACTGTACAGGGAATGTGTAATCCTTAGCCTGACTCGCTTCAAATCTCCACTTTTTGTTTTCGAATTTGCAGATATATGATAGCTGCCCTAAGACCACGATACGATTTTTTTCCCGTTGAGCAGTGTAGTTGAACAATGGTTGGGAGGTGGCATCGTGGCCAACAGGGGTTCGCAGCTCTGCAGCACGTAATGGTAAATCCTCTTTGCATACCGCCAGGAGCGACATATATGACCCACGCAAAGGATAATCGCCTGAGGAAAAAACTAACCCTTGCCTTTTGCTTCCTGATAAAAACAACGCGATCACTGCACCCACTGCATCCAGGTGGACGAAATGGCGGAGAAGCTAGACGGCGTGATGCTGGTTGTGTTGACGTACTTGGACCAGCGCCTCACCGCGAACGCCTCCTTACCCCCAGAGACTATCCTCGAAACCCCGTCGGGGCTTTCTGACGATGACAACTCCGATGGCAGTTCTGGTGACCAATCGGTGCCGGCCAGTGACGCCAGTGCTGCGCCACGAAAACGAAGGAGCTCGGAGGGCGGCGACGGGGTGGAGTCCGTGGCGAGGTTGTTGAAGGTATGTCAAGTTATCGTCGTCATTATTTTCGGGATCGAGCTGCATGCTGTAGCGGCCAATGGCGACACTGCGTGTGCTACTACTGTAGTACTTTTAGTTTTATTTTTTTGTGAAGATTGTGGTGCCTTCCACAAAGGTTCGTGCATGTGCCGGGCGCTGTTATGTGGTGTGTTGAACAGGTTTAACTCTGGTTTTGTTCGGTTACACCGTTAAATGGCCTGATTCGATTTTCGAGCAGTATTTTTGCCTCGCTTCCTGCTGTGACCGGTGATGAACACTGTATGCAGGAGGTGGTCGCTTGCCTCCGCTGTCCTCCTTCCTTAAGAAAGATGCTTCCCATGTACGTGGTAGGTGTTACGCAAGCTCCGTGGTGGGTTATTCTTTTGTCACCTCTGATGTACTGGCAATGACGGGCGGCCCTCCCTCGTACCCTACTCTACTCTACCCTATGCTATCCCACCCTACCCCACCCCACCCTACCCTACCCTACCCTACCCTACCCTACCCTACCCTACCCTCTACCCTACCCTACCCTACCATGAACCTGGCCAAAGTAAAGACAGCGGTGATCCTTGCTGCCGAGAGCACAGCGTTCTGTTGGTTCAAAGCGCGGTTGTCCGTGGTCGCCCACAATAACTATAAATACGGTGCTGTTCTGCGTCTATGTCAGTCCTCACCGTGGTTGTCTTGTTTTGTTTGTCTCGTTTTCATGTGTTTTCGTTCGCGTGCATGTTGTTGCTTTTTTTTTTCCGGACGGCGGCGGGCGCGGACAGTCTCTGTTGGTGGTATTCGAAGAGAACATTCTGCCCACGTACCGCAGCAAGTTCGTGCAGTTCGTCCTGTTCTTCGCCTGCAGTCGTGCCCCAGGCCTCTCCTACGCGCTGTCGACCAAGCTTGTGGACGTCCTGAGGGACGATTTGAAACCCAAGGTAACGTGAGGGTAGAGAGGTGGAGGTGAAGGTGAATAGCCAAATTTCAGGCTAAATAGAGAATAAATAAAGACACAGCCGTCAAGATCAGCAAGGGACCATAGAACATGAAAAGCATGTACAAAATCTCAGGGTATATCTCGAAAACGCGCGTCGATATTCGACAAAAAAACACATTTACAATTGATCTTCAACTTGAACCAGCTCGTATAACTGATAAGCTTCTTGGAGACTGTCGTAGTTTGTTCAAGGAGTTCCTATTAATAATCATACGTTACAGGGTTTTGTCTCTGTGACTCTGCTCCGGGACAAAGAGATTTTACGTGGAACGTTACGAAGGGGTAAATAACGGGGCGGCGTCCTATTTATGTGTTTGTTCGTAGTGGTGTTTTTTTCTTGATGGTGCGGGTCGGCTTGGGGGGGTGTTGAAGAATGCGGTGGAAATGCCGCCCTTGAGGGTTGTATGGTCCGTGCACAAGTAAGGCTGCCTCAGGGCGCATCGGGGGCTACTACATTAGAGCTGTCGCTGCAGCGTATAGCGCGCTTGTTTGTGGCACGCCGTGTTCTCTCGATATATAGCAGCCCCGTGTTTTTGTTTCGCCGGGACTGCGATAAAGCTGAGGTTCTCGCTGACAGCATGAAACCGCTCTCATATTTACGCATTTATACATTTAAAACCATACCCTGGTAGTCATGTAGGTATAATGTGTACAGTGTAGCAGCACGGCTCTTCGTTCTAGCGCGAAGGGTGAGTTGAGAGATGACACTGCAAGGCACCCTATAGCCCCTTCAGAGCTGTTGGCACCTTTTTCGGGACAAGCTACTTGAAATTGGTGTGGGGTCATTTTTCCAATAGTAAAATGTATGTCTTCGCACCCTGTCCCCCCGCCTGCTACCGCCTGCTATCCACCGTCCAGCTTACGCGGCAGAGCGGCGTCGCGTACCTGGCCAGCTTCCTGGCTCGAGGATCCTTCGTGGAGTCTTCTCTAGTGTCGAACGCTGTCGGAGCTCTCTTAGACTGGGCCGGGAGTTACCTGGACCGTCACTCAGACGTTTTGGCTGTTCCGGCCACGCCGGGCACTTCGGGCGCAAAGGTGTGCCATCAGATGCGTGTTCAATGTTCATATAAATGAATATTCATAGTCATAGCTCTAAGGTTCGGTGTGTGTGTCACATGCTGGATGTTGAAGACTTGAATTATTTATAACTCTTAAGCCCTTGGGCTCGTTGTGTGTCGCATGTTTGTGTTGAATTTGGACATGCCAAGCGCTTGTATGTGATATTTTGCGGTACGAGGTATTTGTTTTTCGATTTTCGGAAAGGGCGATTTTTATTTTTATTTTTAGCGATTTCCGTAAAACTTCATGTGCACTGCTGTTGTTGGGAGGGTGACCCAACAGCAATTGTGTGTCCACTTGAGAGGGCCACTTTTTTGGTGAAAGGAAGCAGGCTAATTCAGGCCGGAAAAGAAACATAGGGTTTGGGTTAGCTCTTTTTCAGATCAGTCAGGTGTACGATGTTTTAAGGGAAATGGTCATTTGGGGGTATACCCCATGGCTTTACGGCCATGTGGGGGTAGGGTCAAAATGCGCCCGCGGAACGCGCTCCCGCGGGCCCAAACAGGCCTCAAACGCCATTCCGAAGCCCTGGCAAGATGCCCGAAGCCCATGCCAAGCACGCACATATATATATATACATTTTCAGGCACGTCCTTGGGCCTACCGGGGTGGCGGCGCACGAGGGAGCAAACGAAGTCCCCCCTTTGACCACATCTTGGGGGGGGATAACCCCACGTACCTACTAAATTTATCTACTCCCCCCGATTGACCACTTTTTTCACCCCGTTTGACCGAAACCATACCCCCTTTTGACCATCTGCGACAGCCTCAAAAACGACTACAGCAGTACGTATCCACGTCACCGCCCAACAGCCCGAATAGACCACGGGGCGGAACATCCAGAACTTGCGAGTAGTCGGGATCGTTTGCCTCCCAAGAAATAAATCTCGGCACAACTATACAAATCAAATCTTTATAGACGATATGAAGATATCGGCTCTTCTGAGAAAACATGACGGTGATGGGGGAATCAGAACACATACGAGTACGTGTATACTCGGCGTATGGGTCGTGAGTTGCTGGGTGCTTGGTGCTTGGTGCTTGGTTGCTATGGTGATGGGGGAATCAGAACACATACGTATATACTCGGCGTATGGGTCGTGGGTTGCTGGGTGCTTGGTGCTTGGTGCTTGGTTGCTGGGTGTGATCCTGGCGATCTGTACTCGAACACACCAGCCTGCCGTCGGGGATGGATACGTTGGGGACAGGAGGAAAGCACTTCTCAAGAAGACTAACGACCGTCGTTGCGCCTGATGTTGCTCGTGTCCCAAAGACCCCTCCCGTCCAACAACCCAACACCGCGCATCCATGACCCACAGCACCCAGGAACGAAGCACCAAGCACCAAGCACCCAGCAACTCACGACCCATACGCCGAGTATACACGTACTCGTATGTGTTCTGATTCCCCCATCACCGTCATGTTTTCTCAGAAGAGCCGATATCTTCATATCGTCTATAAAGATTTGATTTGTATAGTTGTGCCGATATTTATTTCTTGGGAGGCAAACGATCCCGACTACTCGCAAGTTCTGGATGTTCCGTCCCGTGGTCTGTTCGGGCTGTTGGGCGGTGACGACGCGGATACGTACTGCTGTAGTCGTTTTTGAAGCTGTCACAGATGGTCAAAAGGGGGTATGGTTTCGGTCAAACGGGGTGAAAAAAGTGGTCAATCGGGGGGAGTAGATAAATTTAGTAGGTACGTGGGGTTATCCCCCCCCAAGATGTGGTCAAAGGGGGGACTTCGTTTGCTCCCTCGTGCGCCGCCGTCCCGTTAGGCCCAAGGACGTGCCTGAAAAAAAAGAAAAAGTTATGTGCGTGCTTGGCATGAGCTTCGGGCATCTTGCCAGGGCTTCGGAATGGCGTTTGAGGCCTGTTTGGGCCCGCGGGAGCGCGTTCCGCGGGCGCATTTTGACCCTACCCCCAAATGGCCGTAAAACCAAGGGGTATACCCCCAAATGACCATTTCCCATGTTTTAACGCCCCCCAAGAGGTGCAGGTAGTAGCTTTGCGTCAGCATGTGCAGGCATCGGCATCATGCATGCATGGGTTCACGCTGTCGCAGCCGGCTGCGCTCGTTCACGCCCACGGCGAATGTCAAGGCTCTTGCCCTTTCAATGGTGCTGCTTCACCTACAAATTCAGGGAAACGCTCACAATAATATATTTGATGTGGACAGCGCCCTTTGCACTTTCTCAGCCGTTGCCGTACATAATGCCAGGTATATACCCCATAGTTTCATGCCTATTTACCCCCCCTGCTCCTTCCCACACGCGCACATTTATCCTGACAGTTCCTACGAAATGCCGTTCTGAACGCATGTGGTGACCACTATTTTGTTCTGGTTTTGTTTTTCACCCATTTATGTGGAATGCGATGTGCTGCTATTTTGCGTTAATGGAATACTTTCCTCGCCCCTCCGCCTTCCGCCTTCCCAGGGTTTCGAAACCCCCGTGGCGACCCGGGTGCGAGCGCGCCCCCAGTCCTGGCACGGCATGAACCCGCCGGGCAGCATGGGCGTGAACGGTAGGGGTGCGATGTTGGCGCCCATGTCGGCCAAGCAGGGCACCCCGAGAGCGGCAGACCACATGCTGTTCTACTCCGTCTGCCAGGCGACGTTCTACGTGCTGTGCTTTCGAGGGGAAGAGCTGGGTGCCATGGACGATTTCGGCAAGCAGGTGGGGTGTTTTGACATGCTTGCGTGCTTGTATGTATGTTGGTATAAGGCGTGCGGAGGTATCGTACCAGTATTTACGTATTTTAGGTTTTTATTTTATCGAATTTTGCATACTTCCAGTCTGCTCTGCTGTATCATACGATACGCAACAGGTACTTAATTTGTAAAAAATAGTTTTGACGTGTTGGATGTGGCTTCTGAAGGAACGTGTGGGCGTTACGTTGTTGAATGGCGATGAGGGATCAGGGCTGTCGACGTGCCAGGTAATCGCTTTTATTGCATTGGCATATATATACATTGATATATACCTGGTATACAATATATATGTGTGTGAATGTCGCAGTACAGTTGTGAACGATATGCGTGCAGGGAGAGTTTCAGCTTCAGCTTCCCAAGGCAGCGGGCTCACCATCCCGCTACTATTTTTTCATCGCAGAGACCTTGTGCCCCAACACGTGAATTGACTCCGCGAATCAAACAGCTCTCAAGACGATCGTTCCAACCGCTACACCATCAACGTATTTTTGAGTGCTACTATTCGACACAACTCACGCGAACACATTCCTCTCTGTGCCGAGAATGCTATTGGGCTGTACGGTATGCTTTCTGACGATGACCACCACCCTCCACACCCTGATACATTGATACTGAAAAAGTGTCCGACTCTAATTCCGAGGCATGTGTCCCCAAAACGCAGATTCACTTGTAAATAGGTCAAAAATATTCCCCAAGAACACGAAGTATGTTGCTGCGAGTGCAGTCCTCCTTGGGTAAATAGTTGATGTGAACCAATCTGCACTGCTGTCGCGCGATGTCGATGTTTTTTGGGTGAGCAGGCGGCGATTTGGCAGCGGCTGTTGACGTGCTCGCTGTTGCCTCTACGGCACTGCCTCGACACCGTTCGCCGAGAGTTCGCGAGGCTGTGCTGCAGCCTCATGGAGGAGTACTTGGATCCCGACTTGCTCGACCACCTCGCAGGCATTGCTCGAGAGGTACGTACTGATAGGAGTATTGTTAACAATACTCGTAGGAGTTTTTGTAAAAATGGGAGTATTGAATAGGAGTATTCCGGGGGCCATAGTAAATACGACTAAGCAGGACCTATGGTACACACAAAAACCTATATATTCACCTATTTTCACTAACAATATTTGGTCCTATTTACTATGGTCCTCGGTGACAGGATGTATCCCTGTCGCTGTGATGCTCGAACAGTCGTACCACTCCGTGCGGGACGGCGCTACGCCGCTGCTGTGATAGCGCGTGGGTCTCCTCGCGGCATGCTATTAATACAGTAGAAGAGACAGTCCTTTTTGCTTTTAGTTCGTGAGAGGGACGCGTTAGAGCGTCCGTTGTTGTCGTAGTGTTGAGAGCGTGTGTCCCTTGTAGTACGTACCGGGTAGTGGGGATGGGTTGCTCACTCACACACAACCATCCGTGTGCTTGCTTACTTTGTTATCGCAGGCTCCCCAGATGTCGCAGACGATCACCGTGGGCTCTAGCTTTGCTTGCTCTACGCCGCGCTCGGCAACGTCCTCTAGCAGCACCTCGTGGACGCCTTCGCGGGTTACCAAGGCCGGCGGCCTCGGGCGAGGGTCCAACCCTCTAGACTCGTTTTTCCCGTTCGACCCATACCTCTTGAGGAGGTCGCACGTGTACGTGGACACCATCTACAACACATGGAAGGTGCAGTTTGTCGGCCGTCTCTCCCTCTTACCGCTGCAGTTGTTCCTACCGCCAAAGTTATCCAACACTGCTTCCAAGCGGCTTGTGCCTGAAACATGTATACATTGGTTGTGTGCGGTTTTTTCATGTATATGGTGATACTGCTAGGCAAGAATATTACGTGTCTAATTACTTACCTGGTAGTAATTGCAAGTGCGTGCGTTGTCCCCAAAGCTTGGGTGTGGTTTTGAAGGACTGTTCGTATAACCTTCGTGCGGGGCTGGTGTTAGTGTTGTTGGTAGTGGTTGGACACTACAGTAGCTTTGGATGTTTTCTGCTGCGGAATAGTGGTACGTACCTGGTACCTGGCAACGCCGTGCCAGGAGAAGCACTGGTGTGCTGTATGCTGTCTCGTTCCCGGACGAGAGCGAATGGCGCAAACACGCATGGCTTCGAGCTCCAACAGTTTTTCGTCATGAAGTGCTGATTGTTGCGGTACAATCAATCTGCATCGTGTGAGCACGCTCCGTTTCGAACCTCGTCGTGATTTACTGAACGCACAGAGACAGGTAGATGTACAACTATATTACAATAATCGCTATATACCGTGAGAGAAGCGGTTGCTGAAGCATCTCCTGCCCCCCCCGTGCTCCCGTACGTTGTTCATTGGGCACTTTTTGATCTATTTTGTGTGGAAACCAGGTCCAGGACGCGAAAGCCTCCAAGCGAAACCGTCGCCGCAAAGCTGACCTTAGAGCGACAACGGACGGCCGACCCCGCCGGTTCGCGGAAGGGTCCGACTCGTCTGCCAGCGACAGCGATAGCGACCACGATAGCGATAGTTCTGGGGAGGAAGGCGACTTGGATGAAATGGACGCCAACTCCCTAAGCTTTAGGGATGGTGCTAGCGGGCTCGCCGAGCTGACTCGAAGGCAGAAGGCTGACCGGAAAAAGAGACGCGCCCGCAAGAAAGCTGAGGCGCGCGACGGAGACGGTTCCGGAGAATGTTCTTCGGAAAGTTCCGACGATGATGATGAAACGGGGGTCTCGAGGAAAATGGCGGACACGTACATCACGGAGAGTATGTCTGTGACGCCCGCTAGCTCCGTGGCCGTGGGCAGCCTGATGGGGAGGAGTCTCGGGAAGGCGATGACGTCTTCGTTTGCGGATGATGGTCTGGTGTGGGGTGGGGGTGGGCATGGTAGCGTAGACGACGCGTTTTTCCACCAGAACGTTTCTCCGTCAATTTCGCCCCCTATTGCTCCCGCGATGGGTGGCCGTTCATCGGCGATTGGTCTCGGGGTTCGATCGAAGCGGTCTCTTTTTTGACGCTGTACATAAGTGCAGTATCGTTTCCTAGCTTACGGACGAGCCGACGGAAAGTTTCGGGGGAGTGTTGTGCTGTTATTACTTTCGGGTGGAGCCTTCTGGTGCTGCTAGGTTTTGTACTGAATTGAAGGGTTTCTGAAAAAATCTCGTTGGTATCACGAGGTCATTTGTAGGGTAGTACGTGGTCTATTTAGCGCAGGTAGCGCAGCAATTATTAATAGTAGTGGTGGCGGTTTTTTTTTGTGGCATAACCGTTGGTGGCGTCTCGCTTGCCTTCCGTGCCCAGACAAGCTTGCAGGGTGCTTGAACGAGTTTATTAGCGCGCACAATGATTAGTATATACGAAAAGGGGCTTTCGCCGCCGCGTCTGGCAGCTGAGCGCTTTGACGCTTGCGGATGCTTGACAGTGGTTCGACGCGCTTGCTGTAAGTTTAAGCTGGGTTTGATGCGTTGACTTCGGCTGCCGAAAGTATCCTGGGGCAGACTATGTTCGAGTTGGTGGTTGTCGTGTTCGGCATCGAGAAGCAGGCATTGACCATTGACTGCCCCTATTGGGCACCAACAATCCCCTCACTCCATCTATACGCCTTGTTTCGAGCCCTATTAATAGCAGATACCTGGTACGTAGCGTTTATGCGTAAGCTCCTTTTATAGAGCTATGATACCAGGTATATAACACGAACGGCCTCACAAGCAGTGGTACCCGGCGGTGTATATGTCGATACCAGGCAGGGTAGGATGTGATGTATGACTCGCGAAGGCACGGGTTTAGGAGGGCACCCGCTGGCCTTGCCTCAAGGGTGCCGTGTTTTGTTTTATTTTAATTACTTGTACGACGGAGCTACCGTACGTTTATAGCATCTACCGCACACTAATTGTGCGACAATTCATGATGTACTCGGGAATTTGAAACCTGAAAACCCATCGTTAATGGAAACACGAAATTACCCCTGTATTATGGCAGCGGCAATAGCCAATATAGCCAATAGCCAATCGCTACCAAACTCAATCATGAGACGTGATAACACAGTATTTGGTCGATCCTATAAGAGGCAGGTATTGCTGTTCTGAATGCCCCGAGACTTTCGACTGCGTACGCACGCTACAGTAATGAACGTGACCAGTTAGTAGTGCTGCTGTTCGCAAAGCAATCCCTAACCCCACACACGCACCCCATCACAAAACGCCTTCCATGTACCAGGTACATAATATGATCATAGGCGGTCTTCTCTGAGGGCCACATATGTATACATGCCGTACGAGTATGATGCGTATTCGACCGCCAAGGTGGTGTGCCACGTAATCAAACCGAAGGATGGAACAGGTGGCAACTGACTGCGGGCACCTTTTCTCCCTTCCTCAAACCAACCGCTTATAACAAAATGGGTCGAGTCCTCATCACTACCGATTCACTGGTAAAGCCAAGTACTGCGTTTTTTAAATACCTGTGATCCCCACGGAAGCCTCCAAAAGTAGACAGCGCATATAGAGTAAATCAACCAAGTGTCATGGTGCGTGCCGGGTGTCTCTGCAGAGTCGAGGCTCGCACCGATCACTCTCAAAAATGTTTCCTTCAAAAAACCTCCAACGCTTTTCATCCGGAGGAGCACAGCAATACCATTAAAAAACAAGACTAAGACAGACGCGCTTCACGCTCCATGGCAGACTCAATAACGTCAACACGTCCTCACCGCGCTGGACAAAACTGTTTTATCAATTCTACAAACGTACGAGATCGCGGTTTGACTCCTTCACTGACCGCCTCCCAACACTAAAACTAGTACATTGAGGAATCTCAGAAGAGATTATTGACGTGCCCGAAAATATCGTTTTCCTAGCATCTTTGGGATTGGATGTTTGGAGGGGGCGGTGCTGCCAATAGTAGGTGTCGACGTTGGTGTACACGAACAAACATGTTCCCAGTTTAACCGCTACCAGCACACCAACAAACACATTTCACGTGCAGCAGCTATTAACAGGAGTAGACTACGAAGAAACGCATTCCCAGTTCAACAGCTAGCAGTAGACCAAGACAACTACGAACTCCCTGTGGAACAGCTAGCTAGCAGTTGTCGACGTTGGTGTAGACGAAGAAACATATTCCCAGTTCAATGAAATTGTTGGCTTCGTCCTTGAGGTTGACTTTCTTGTTTCGGTACCACTGGCTCACAGCTCCCGGGTCTCCGTCCAGCTCTTGCATCCACCCCCACTGCCACAAATGCCAACAGCAACAGCGTGATACAACATGATACGGCCGGCGGCATGGTCCAACGCGGGTTACAATACAGACAGAAAGGTTCAAAGGTCAGCTCAGTTTCAGGAAATAAAAAACGCAGCTTCACAGCACTGCACCCACTTTTGGGTGACAAAGTATTAATGTATGGATAGGTGGAAGTAGAAAAAGGTTATTTTAAGCCATTTTTTTTTGCTATTGGTCCATTTTTTGTCAGCACCCTATTTTGTTGTTGGTGGAAAATACGTGGTGGACAGGTACGTGTCGTTATCCAGCGTGGTCACGTCACTTAAAAAAAATAAAATAAAAATAAACACACACACAATTGGCCGTGATTGAATTAAATGGCCGATAACGTCAGCCTGTTTTCTTCGGGTCACAAGGTAGCTTGGGCAAAACGGAAGTTTCTTCAACAAAAATCGAGCAATCGGAAAAGTCGCTGGCAAAAAACGCCTTTCTAGGCTTAATTTTACAGAATTAACAGTGAAAATGGTAAAACATTATCTGCATTGCACATGCCATATATATATACCTGGTATATATATATTAAGAGTTTGCTATTGTACCGCATATACCTCGAGAGGGGCCATTTCCGCACCAAGTGGCTTGAAATAGGAGTGTGCTTGGGGGGGGCGCGGCTATGATGCGGTGCCTCCATTGACAAACGTAACTTTCTACTCGTAGCATGCCTGCGCTTATGCCACGTCTGTATGTGCTGCGGTACTAGTGAAGCGGTTGACCACTTTTCTGCGCCCGTTCCATATGAAACTGTCAACTGTCAACGCACATTGCCGTCGAAAATGGCGGAAAATTCGTCCTTGCCCAACTTGGACAACGCCACCAGAGGGTTTCCGAGCCGAACAGCGCGGTGCGCGGCGTCCGAGCAAGCCTTCGCCGCGTCTAACCCCTGCGAGACGCAAAAGGCAGCGCACCAACACAATTATGTATACAGTGAGCAGGCGACCTGGAGCATGCATAAAAGGTATACCAGGTACCTGGTACATAAATGCGAGACCGACCATCCCATTGTGACAAGCGACAAGCACCTGTGGGTGTACGATGTATCTCCTGTACAACAACGAACGAACCATACGCGCAAAGGGGAGAACGATTGCTCGGCCAACCAAGCCTCTCTTGAGACACCAGGACACCAAAGATAGCTAGCCCCGGGGGAATCACGGCATGCTGCCAAGGTCCCTGGTAACGTAAAAAGCACTCATTCTTCGTAGACACTGCGCGAGAAACAACTGGTCGCAGTAAGTACAGTAGCACACGCCTGTTTTCAAACTGGAGTATGTGTGTGTCTATTCCCAAGAGCGCCGAGACTCTAGCTTACCTACTAAGATGAGCTAATATGAGCCACTCGGGGTGAACAGTCACACACCCACGGTATACTACTGCTGTGTACGAGAATAGGATAGGTTGGAGGGACTTGCCTCGGTAGAGAGCAGTTTGTCAAGCAGACCAGCGTCGACCACGGAATCGATTGACGACTGCTCCAGTTCAGGCATGCCCCCTGTCACGTCCAAAGCTTCGAACGTTAATCGTCTTCACAGCGCGGCAGCAACAGCAACAGCAGCAACAGCAGCAACAAAAAATGAAAACGGCAGCGACAGCAGCACCAGTAGCGGTGACGGTAGCGACGTTAAGACTCGATAAGTAGTCGCGACATCATCGGCCTTACATATTTACCCGGTATGACTTACTTCAGTATTAAGGCACGAGCACCACCAGCAGTGCTGCCAATATGAAAAAACGCCAACCAAGGAACGCCAGTGCTGTATATCAACTGACACAATCGCATAAAACAAAGGTAGTGATATACGCAGAGATGACCCCTCTCTGCTCGGTGAACGCTCCAACAGTTCCTGCCTGGTGTGACCCATTGCTGATCAGCTCTACTCCATACTAATAGTACAACGTCCACACAATCAAGGAGTCAGGGAAGCATTATCTCACCCGGCTTCATGATGCCGCAAAGAGACCTTCCACTCTTGCTTATACAACCATGTACGATACAAGTCGGGAAAACGTCTATAGCAGTCACAAAGTACCAAATATAATAGCAAAACATCTGTAGCGCCTACTCGTACAGCTCACTCACCCATTGGCCATATTTTTTGCGCAAACTGGGTCTGCCTCTGCCGCAGCCTTCATGGCAGCTATCAAATCCGGATCAGAGTCGATGCAGCGCATAAAAGATCGCCCATCCCTGAAAAACATCACAGAGTGACATAAGAGAGAGAGAGAGATAACGCCACCATGCGGAGAATTTACAAAACAGTATATACACAAGAGAGAGCCTCCATGGCACCATCCCGCGGCCGAATGGACCAAGGAAGGCAGGAGGGAATGGGGGGTGCGGGGGGGGGGGCACGGTTCCGCGAAAGCTGAGAAACGGAGGAACTGTCAACGTCCAACCCCGTCATCGCGTAGCCAGGTGTTGACCAAACGACTAGTTAATACCAGGCACTGAACTGTCTTGTAATACGACACCCAGTACCTTCTGTTCACAAAAGTCAAGTTTACGGGCTAATTCATCACCGCTGGCGACTCGCCTTGTGCCGTAGCCATCCCGAGACAGCTGGAGAGGAAGCTCCGTGCCGCATCCCAGCACCAGCATCTGGTCGCTTGGCTGCACGTGCTCCTTCAGGAAGGGCAGGACGTCTGCGTACGGGAAAGACCCGATCTGGCAAGGAAACACACGCACGTTGCAGCACCTCAGGCATTGGTCGCAGTGACATCACCCTAGGGGGGGTGTTGGTTTTGAGACAAGTGCACCACGACGGCGGTTACCGCCTACTTACGTATGGACGACGTTTGACTGCGGTGTTGGGTGTTGGGTGTTGGCCGTGTTCTTTTCGTCGATGAAGATGTCGTCGAACGATTGTGGATGTCATAACAACAGTCACTGATGAGCGGCCCGGAAGCAGCTCATTACGCCCGGCTACGGAAGGTCCATCACAGTCACAGTCACAGTATGCTCCTTCGATGCCTCGGCTGGCGGAAACGGAAGCGTGAATACCACGCTCTATCCTACGCCCGCGCGCTTGTCAAGACAAAGAGCGTTTAGGCGATGGTGCGCAGACGGAGGATATTGTTCGCTGGTTTCGTGGCACGCATGGGAGGGGAGCGACTGCCGACGGACTCTCTTTTTCGCGATCACAAAATGTGATAACAACAACAATGCTATTGGTAAGGTCAGACCTGGTGGGTTGAAAAGTGAACCGCGAGACGTGGAATACGAGTCAACCCAAGCAAGCGACTTATCTACGATCCGCATCCCACACGCAACACGTCGTCACGTCGTAGTAAGCCGAGGGCCAACATTACATATTGTACGATGCGTACATCGTACCAACGTCGTACCAGGTACCTGGTACGTACGATAGAGCTTCGTGTACTGACTGCCCTGTGTAGCAGTACTCGAGTACCGAGCTACAGCAGTACAACTATGACGTGTCTGTGGCACGAGTTCGAGCGTCGGTCAAACGAGAAGACTGCTGGCTGCAGGTGTTGTTGTGTGTTGTACGATGGGGGAAGGTCCAGCTTAGGTTGTCGTTGGGTTACGACTATGTTGGTTATGCACAAGTAAAATCTATTATACGGCGGTAGTATCCTTCGTGAGAGCATCTTCCGGGGATGATGTCCGTCTTATATCATATTTTCTTCGATCAATCACTTTGACTTTGACAGCCAATGCCAATCAATGCCAATCAGCAAGTCGCGATTTTGGCCCAGTGTCCTGCAAGCGTGTAAGCGTTGTGAGGCCCTGCTTGAGCTAACAGCAGTCGCAACGTGAGGCGTCATACAGCTACTGCTGTACGCGTTGCGATTAAATAGGTGCAATGCAAAGTGTGCCTTCAACCTTGAGCAGGGGCAATATGCTGCTCGCTGCCCGCTGCTCTGCTCCGCTGCTCGAACAGTACATGTTCACAAACATGAACAAACATGCTTCGTATGATTACCGCACGACACAGGACACAACGACATGAAGTTGAACATTGGTAGCGGCAATGCGAACGGCACTCAGCCGGGTCTCAAGCGGTAAGTTCACCTCCACGGCGGCTGACATTGTTGGCGCCGAAGATGCTCTTGCCAGCTCTTGAGGCACTCTTCCGGACAGGCATGCCGAAGACGACCGGACAAGCCTTCGTGATGCAGTCATGCTACTTCGAGACCTTACGGATCCACCTGCAAGCGCAGGCCCTACAAAGCTATTGACTCCTAAGGGTCCAAGACCCAAGGTAGCAATCGCTACGAGACATCGTCTCCTGTTTCTTTGGTTCGCGTCCATCTCTTCCACAACGAGCCTGAAGGCTAGATCGCTTCCTTCTTCAGCTACGAGAGTACAAGCACGAAGCAAACATAGCTCAAAAGAAGCTCCAAGCTCGGCGGAAATAGGGAGTTCCGCACGCGAATAGGCGTTTTTCAACAGATACCATGACCCCGGTTGCTGACACATAAAAGCGACCTCACAGAAGAACGAGAAGAGCCTCCACCCGTAACACCCGACGCAAGGACTCTCAGCGCGCTAGGCACAAGTCTTCCTCGTGCTCCAGCCGGCAGAGCTCCAATTCCCGCAGCTCGTTTTCTGCGGAGTCCGGCTTTTACCATGCACGGAGCCCTCGCCACCCTCGGTTTGGTCGTTGCCCTCATGACGGCCGCCTCTGGTTTCGTCGTACCGGGGCCGTCCAAGATCATCTCTGGCCGACCCACGCGCGCCTCCACCTCCCAGGTATGCCTGAAGGCTTGGTTCGACCTGAGTAGATGCTCGGTACCGCTTGAGTACGGCTTACCGTTTTGTAGCTGAGGGCGATAGTGCGATGGTCTATATACGTGGTGTGTGCGTTTTGTCGAAAGGTGAATGCGTGAGGCTCGCGTTGGCGTGCAGATGAGAGGGCGATGGAGGAGGGGTGAGGCGATGAGGCAGCGGTGGCTTGGTTGAGCCCACGCTGTTTAGAGGGCGTCTTACGGCGTGTTAGTGTAGGGAAGCATGGGTGGGCGGCGTGCGCGGGTGTCGTGTTTCGGGTGGACGGTGACAGGTGCTCAAAATATGAAAAATGTCAAGGACTGGAAATCATGTGTTTTTTATAGGTTGCAAGTTGCACACGTACCACTACGACTTCGTATACTGCTGCAGCTGTGCCAGCATCCAGGATTGACCAGTTGACGTTGGCTGTTTGACAAGAGCATCGGCTTTGAAACATGAGGACTCGTACTATTGTACGAAGCTGTCTGCGGTGCTGTGAACATACTGGTATTGATAGCACGTACGTACGTAGCGAGTCCTAATCTCATCGCATCATCCCAAATGTATCATAGCAATGGGTATAAATACAGCAGCAACAGCAGAGTCGTAGCTATTCATAGGGTTTAGATGGGAATCGGCCAACGCACACGTGTGGTAAACCGTAGAAGTGCGCGGTGGGCAGTGGGGAGTTTGATTTATTTTTTGTAAAGAGTAGTCGCACCCAGATTACCCACCACGTGCCACGATGATACCCGTTACGTCTAAAACGAGGGTTGGGGTTAGGGTTGGTTGGGTTTCTACGCCGACCGACACGCAGCACCAGAGCGCGAGGCATCACATCCAAGTTCCCCTCCCTCTCAGTATCAGACTCTCAGTACCAGACTCTCAGTACCAGACTCTCAGTACCAGACTCAGTACCAGACTCTCAGTATCCCTCTCAGTATCAGACTCTCAGTATCAGACACTCAGTATCCCTCTCAGTACCAGACACTCAGTATCCCTCTCAGTACCAGACTCTCAGTATCAGACTCAGTATCAGACTCTCAGTATCCCTCTCAGTACCAGACTCTCAGTGACTCTCAGTATCAGACTCTCTGTGGATGATGAGTCTGTCAACTCGATCCCGGGACCTTGATGGGACAGACGATTAACGAGACAGAGGTCAGTTACGAGTAGACACAGTACGAGCCGAGCTGAATTTGGCGATTCTATCTGCTCCCGGTGATGTACAACGCACACCAACTGATGCACGTGGTCATGGCGCAGCAGCCGGCAGCTTTAGCAGACGTCCCGGAAATTCCAGCGCTCGTCCTCGCACTTCACAAAAGACGTACTTTATCTCACAGGGTAATGATATTAATGATACCTGGTACGACAGTGTCGGCCTCTGACGCCCGACCGTCTAGAGTTAACATACTATTTTCCGTGTGGGAGAGTTGCTTAAGCGTGTTTGTCTGGCATATGTCGTTCTCATTGCCACAACGCGAATATCAAGTGTGACCGGCTTGGACATGAATAGTGCCCCTGCTCCATGTACCTGCCGTGATCTCTGGTTCGCCTGCGGCATGCGAAAACGCTTTCACGTATATAACTGTACGGCAACGCTATAAAAACACATTGGTATGATAAGACATGCCCTTACAGGGCAGACGGTATTAACTATTAACTATTAACAGCGAGGTGGACTTATTGCCGTCTGAGCTTGAAGTAGCTTACTTTGCAGTTGCAGTACGAGTACATGTTTCTTGCGAAAGCGTCCTGATAGCGCGCGAGGGTACATGGCAGCTGCGCCCGAAGAACGAGGATTATTTTCACGGCACGCTCGTCTTGCTTGGTATACTAATGAACATTTAGTTGATACGTGCCTGGTACATCTTAGACTAGACTATACCTATAATAATAGTAATCGTAATATTTTGATACCTGGAATGGGCTGGAGTTCGTGCCGACTCTCACTTCCCATGTACCACGTCTAGCTGACTGTACCGTATGCCTTTATGTTTATTAAAAAAATGCCTTTATGTTTATGTCGTATCTGTTTTGCACCGCATGTCTTGTATCGTTCAGGTGATTGTCATGGGGAGGGGAGACACCCGCACAACGAAGGGCAAGCGCATGAGGTAAGCCATCGAGCCAGCGGCCACTTGCGCGAGTGTAGTTCCTACCGATATTCGGCTGTGACTCGTAGTAGAACTGTAAGTTTGGCGACTGTAAGGTGCCGACTAGTTTTTAGTTGCCTGGGTATTATATTACTATTATTAATACTTACAGATAGTTGTTGCAATCGGTAATTAGCGGACTGTCCATCTTTTTGTGTATACGAGTATGGCTGGCGCGTTTGTGGCTCGGCTTGTTTTTTTTTATCAAAAATTAAGTCAGTCAGCTGGCTTGCTTCGCCCCTCAACTATTCATATTAATAGTAACTATCAATACCACTACAGCAGAGTCATTACTGTAGTAAGTCAATTCACAGCCCTAACTGATCGGGGTCTAGTGTTGCTTATTATACGTGACCTGGGACTCGAAACAGTGGCGCAAGCTCTCGCTATCTCGCCCGATGACCCACCATCGGACAAATCACCCAGATTATTCCTGTTTCTCTGTGTGTGTTTGGACTCCCTCGGCGTGTATTGTGTTGTCTTTGGCTACTGACTGCCCATGGTATCAGGCAGACGCCGTATCATACACGGCATATCGCGATTCTGTCGACCCCAAACACGCCGTCGACCCGTTCCACGCATGCTATTGATACATCCCAAGCATGGCATCGGTCCATTCCAAGCATGCCGTCGGTCCACCACAAACATATCGTCGGTCAATCCCAAACATGCCATCGGTACACCCACGACATGCCGTCAGTCCACATATCGGTCCACTTCTAGAAGGCCATCGATCCTCCCCCACAATGCCGTTGCTCCACCCCAAGCATGCCGTCGGTCCACTCCAAGCATATGCCGTCGCTCTACCCCAAACACGCCGTCGGTCCACACCCAAACGTTCCGTCAGTCCACCTGTCGGTGCACCCCAAGCATGCCGTCGGTCCACTCCAAGCATATGCCGTCGCTCTACCCCAAACACGCCGTCGGTCCACACCCAAACGTTCCGTCAGTCCACCTGTCGGTGCACCCCAAGCATGCCGTCGGTCCAACCCTCCGCTGAAACCCACCGACCCTCCCCGCCCCGTGCCACTCACTGCACCTCGTGAAACAGGCACTCTTACGGCAAGTGCCGCCCCCAGAAGAAGAGGGAGGTCGTCTACTTCGACGGTGAAGTCGTTGTCAAAGCGGCCCCCGTTGCACGGAGGTGGGAGAACATCGAGTACGACGAGTCCGCCCTGCCCAAGCCTCAGGCCGCGATCGAGAGCGAGAGCCAATCGGATGACGCGGAGGAGGGGAGTGTGGATGCGGCGCCTGTAGAAGTGGCGGCAGCGGCGGCGGTGCCCTTCGTATCAACGCCCGAGTCCATTGCCGCCAAGGCGGCGGAGGCGGCGGAGGCCTAAGCGTAACGTCTTAAGCTTGTCGACTAAGCGTATCGCCTGAACGTTACGTCTAGGCGTAACGTCCAAGTGCAACTACTAAGCGTATCGTCTGAGCGTAGCGTTTCCCCGGGCTGCGAGCACGCCCTGGCGTGAGCGTTACGGCCGAACGAGTACGTAACGTTTCGCCCGGGCTGCTGGCTCTACAGACAAGGCAGCACATGAATGAAGGGAACCACTTTTTCGATATTAATAGGGAGCTGAGCGGGAGGGATTTGGGGGTGGGGAGTGGGACTGGATGTCCGCAGACAGTGGATGTCGATGTCGTCGTGGGTTGTGTTTCGGTCGTCGCTGGTTGTCGCCAGGCCTGGAAGAAAGCACGCAGCAGGCGTGTTTTCCGGCGAGGCCCGCAGGAGGGGGTTAATAGCTGCTTGTTTCCAGTTTTTCTTGAGCGCCGGGCGATGGCGCGGTTGATTCCGTGGCGAACGTGCTTTGGTTGGGGATAGCCTCTCTTGTATTGGTGGATCATGCTTGATGGGCAGACAGCGGTGGAGCAAGTTGCTCGTTGTGCCGTGACTGGATGTACGAGCAGCGCTTTTAGAACGTTTATTCGATGGTTTCATCTTTTCCTTTCGCGTTTTCACCGGTACGGCGATAAAAGCCGCAGGCAGCATCAACCACTAAAAATATACCATTAGTGATACGAACGGAACCCGCAGCCCACGTCCAAGGCTTTAAGGACTGAGTGACTGACTGACTGACAGGCGGACAAAGCTGCTGGCCTGTTGCAGCCCAAACTTAAATGGTACCATATGAATAGTGGCCACAGCCTTGAGACCAGATGTAATTCAACTCTTGCCCCCCCCCCATGTTGCAGCGAAAAGGAAAAGGAAAAGACTCCACCCATACCCCGCCGGTTAAGTGGCCTTCTTTCGTGTGTGGCAATCCTATCCTTGACCGTACTGTTTGCGTGTCCTTCAAAATCCGGTGCGGACCACAAAGACCTCACCAACAGACTACTCGAGGCTCTTCAATAGACGGCTTCAAGCTCTTCATCAGAGTACTTGATGAGCGGCGCGGTGCGATCGCTGCATGAGGATCCAGTCCAGTCGGTGTTGGATAGTATCTTCAGGAGCGAGGATAACGGGCAAAGCTTGACACGAGCCAAAAACGCAGAAATTGGGCTTATAAATCTCGTCTTCTTCGCAGTTAGTTCTGCTTTTTGCTGCTTCGTATATAGGTCGTTACACTATTGAGTTGCAGAGTGGTTCGATCGAACACAAGGACGGAGAATAAATGAAGTACCGTTTCAAAGACAGACCCCAGTCGCTGTTGGTGAAATAACTCAAGAGTCACTTCATGCGCGCACCGCACGTACTCGTGGTTCGTTAGGCTGACTGATGGCCTGATTACGCACTGCTCAAGTATCCATACAGAAGGAACACTTGCGAGTACCACTGCTGTTGAGTGTTCTCAAGTGTGCATACCGGAAAAGTAACAGCCTAACCATTGAAATGCCTATTGCCCATGTCACCTGGAGTCTCTGCTGCTTGGATTTGTTTTTGTCCGGCACTGCGATTAAGTTAACTCTTGTATAAATTGAACAGCAGTAGTTGCAGTAAGAGGCGAGTAAGACGATGGTGCGACTTCGATTTCAGGCCTAGCCCTTCCTCATGAAACCAAGAATAAGAGGCGGAAAATACGTCACTACGTTACTGTGGGAGTACAAACAATCCATTTATGATGGGTGCATGACAGGATGAAGACATGCGGTGGCTACTTGTGGTGACCAACGGCAAGCTCTTGGTCGTTCTAGACACTTTGCCCGGTGAACTTCGCACATACATGCCTGGTACCGTACAGTAGCAACTCGTAATAACTAATAACCCTGCAGACTTGATTCTAGTACAACAACGAAAACATGGAGAATCGCAGCAACTATCTAGTCTACTACTAATGATAGTATTTGTAGGGAGAGCGAGCGGCAGTAGAATTACATGCAGCGAGCGAGTTGTACAAACTCCAGAGCAGCTCCCATGCTATTCCTACAGATATCATACAATACCATCTCCAAACCCAGCAGCGCCGGGCGGCTGCGTGTGGCTGGTGCTACAATAGATATTTTGTGACCACTGAATAGTTTTCAATGAACGTATCTAATGTGATACCGTCATCATCATGTGTTCATCCTCGTCTCTGAAGTCCCCAATATTATTAAGTTAAAAGCAAAGCGCATACAATACTCGTAGTAGCACGGGCGATGGAGTGATACTCTGTGATATTTACAATGGCCGACGAGCCCGTACTGTGCAGCGACGCAAACAAACACGCCATATCCATACACAACACCCCAGTACACAATCAGAAAGAGCGCTCGAGTCGAGCTCCACCGATAGCATTGATAGAAATAGAAGCACTCACGAGATTTCAACATCAATTCTACGAGGCAAAGCGTATAACCGCGAACACACGAGGGTAACTAAACCCCCCCGAAATACTCAAACTTAACGTCTTAGACGAACATCGTCGTACTTAGCTAGGGACGACGTCACGGCTACACAAGCACTGGAAGAAATCCTAAAACCCTGTCACAAAATAACTATTAAGAAGGTCGGCATCGTCTTACGCGTACATAGCGTGGCCCTCCGCAAAACCTAACAGGAGACATGCACACGTTATACAAACCCTATATATTTTGGTACAACTATAATTTAACACGCTGTGGTATTTTGGTGTTACAGGGACGGCTACCTACAAGGCAAACACTAACGGTTGTCTCTCCACAAACTAACGGCTGTCTCAACGGCTACCTCCCTACAAACCAACGGCAGCCTACCTGGTACAAAACCGAGGCCTTAACTGCACTACGCCAAACACGTGTCCTGTGAACACAACCCAGGTGTCAACATCACCGCACAAAAATCAATCAAACAACTCAAGACAAAGCCTCCACCCACCGACAACACCTGACGCACAACGACAACAACAACACTAGCAGACTTGCTGCGTCGATTATCCACCTCCGCTACCGCGGACATGTTTAGTAGGGTATATAAACTGGGGATACCCGGGTATACAAACTGGGGGTACCCGCGGGTGTATACTCTGGCGGTCCCCGGGTACCTACCCGAGTATGACCGAAACAACCAGGTATGGTACCCGGGTACCACAGAAACTAAACTTCGGTTACAAGTCCAGTTATCTCAAGCGTGGCTTGCGGAACTGTCGGTCCCCCCGTCGCCCGCGCTCTCAGGAACGCCTGCGTCGTGTAACTCCTCCCGATAGGCTTTCGCGCCCCCCCCTCCTGAAAGTTGCCGGTTATCCACTAGCTTGGGTTCCAATAAAAAGTGTTCCACGTGTCTGTGTCGGGCGTCGGATACCGTTCCCACTAGTAGCAGCGGGTGGTCAGGCGCTTCACGGCCCCCTCTTGGCGTCGACAAGGCTTCTGCCGCGCCGACGTTCGCAGTCCCTTGGCATCGAGGCAATGGGTATCGGAGGTGTGTAATTTCATTGGCCCATGAGAACACGTGCAAGGGGGAGAAAGAAGGGTTACCGTAAGGCTCACGGGCATGAAGGAGGTGCTTGACAACATCGGTCCGGACTAGGGTCATGCTTGGGTTGGCTTGGGTTGGGGTGGGCTGGATAGGGAGCTACAGCAAGCACCACCGCCACAACGTGCCACAGAGCATGCGTACGTAGGCGTTTCCTGCGCAGGCGTCCGGATAAAAATAATGTAGCTGCTCATATTTAGGAGCGTGACTACGTCGGTGACTGGCGCTTCGTACTTACTAGAGACGAGACAGACGTGAGCATGTTACGGGATACCTGGTAGAGTACATCTACACCACACCCACCAACAGTAGGGACATGAAAACCAGGTCATCAACAGCAGGTACCTCAAGAGCAAGGTACACCAACATCGTATACACAAAGATGAGACATACACGAAGACCAGATACACCACGAGCAGGTACATCAACACCATGTACACCGTACGTGGTGGGGAGAAGGGAGGAGTGCCTAGTATCAATAGTAGTAGTAGTAGTAGTAGTAGTAGTAGTAGTAGTAGTGCAAATAAACTACAGTACGTAGATGGATGGGACACAAAAACCATCGACACCAGGTACACAACACCGCCGTGTATCTGGCACACGATATAACGTAAGCAACCTCACCTTCTGGAGAGCGTTTAGGGACAAGCTTGTACAGGCCGACCCCCACCATGGTTATAGAGAACCCTAGGCTCGAACGCCCACCGAGGTGCTCCCCCAGGAAACCGACGGAGAACAGCACAAGGAGCAGCTCCTGTTCACGGCAAGGCGGGGCATCCAGGAGACATACGAACGGGACCTTGGTCGATGTATATTCAAAGAAAATCAGAAAACAAGTTAAACCAATAATTAAAATACTAACGTTATACTTATTAATAGCAGGTAGAAATGATAGCATTATTTCAAGAGAAGTCACAAACGAAAGCAACCTTCAGCTAAATGAAAAAAAAAAACAGAGTACCATTGTTGTCATCGTAGATGTAGGGGACACTGAGAGAGACCACCAGGGGTCATGTACCTTATAGATATATTCACGAGCAGGCTGATAGTTGACCCTACCATGTTAGCGGCTGGTGTCTACCCCCACTCGCGCCTATGCGCACCCGCGCGGCTGAGCTGGGCAACACCGGTGGCACGCGGAACGATATCAGCTAAAACAGGAAACAGCTGACCTTGACAACCCCGATGATGCACAAGCCAAGCGAAGAGACCTTCTTGATGAACGAGAATTCCGTCAGAACCAGCACCAGAGCCAGAAGCGAAGCAACTAAGATCAACAGCAAAGTCTGAATGAAGGTCGCAGAGAAATCCCCACAAAAAAGGTAGCAATGCAGTGCAGAGAGCGTACGAGCGTCACGAGCAGAGCGGTGATGGCAAGAATGACGAGAGTTTAAGAGACCATCGATGCGATTCCCGAAACAACAACAGCGGTAACAGCAGGAGCAACAGCAACAGCAACAAAAACGATTGCAACGAGACCACCACCACCACCAACACCACCTAACACCACCAACACCACCATCAACAACACCACCATCAACACCAACACCCACACCAACACCAAACAACAACAACGAAGAAATGGCATCGCCAACATGCGCGAAATCTCTCAAATTAGCTAATAATATGGTACGAGTAGAAGCGAGAAGCAAGCGCGGTCTCCACAACCGTCCTCAGCGCGGTCTCAGCAACCTTCCTTGGAACGGTCTCAACAACCGTCTCGGGCAAGCGCTTTGTACACCTCCTTGCAGTGTACTTTCGGTACTATTCTACTATTCATACTGTACGGGTGTCATCCCCTATAACCCCGCGAGGCCGACGGCAACTGTCAATAGCATAATGCGAGCTTCCAGCGTCTTGTACAACTCCTCGCAGTGTGCTTCCGGCACTACATGCACCCTCCCCTAGGCTGACCCAGCAGCGCCGGATTGCTGAGTCACTCTGTCCCT
Organism: Saccharina japonica; assembly: GCA_008828725.1. Classification (NCBI taxonomy): domain Eukaryota; class Phaeophyceae; order Laminariales; family Laminariaceae; genus Saccharina; species Saccharina japonica. The sequence goes on from MEHQ01002632.1 coordinate 86,551, forward strand.
GAATAAAAAAATATGTTTTGTATATTAAAACCGGTATGTAATCCAAACGTTCCTTGCACTTCGGGACAGGGCACGACAGAACAAGACAGAACGAGACAGACTGGTATATTATATGCGACTGGTCGATTCTGTAATCCTCGCAAAAAAAGAGCGCTTAGTTTTGTGGCTTGTTATCCCCGAAGTCCCCCAAAAGGCTTCAAGTTGGCTGCTTACAACGGTGCATCAACCTACGAGTATAGACACGCCTGAGCCAAGCAGGGTCTATGACCAGAAGCTATACCCCTTTTAACCCAAGGGGGGCTGGTCGTGCACCAAATCCAGGTGCTCGGTAGAGACAAAAAGTTGTGTTAATATCTAAACCGCGAGCAAATGCTCGTATCCCCGTGTTCCCCACTAGTATCCATGTAGGTACGAGTGGAAACTCCTGATATATTTGAATCAATGGCACATACGATCAGATCCTTCAACGGTCCATCTCACTACTGTAAGCAAGGTCAATAATACCTACCATGGTACCACTCTGGTGCTCTACAGTCCACAAACCCCACCTTAATTATTCGCGCCGTCTCAAAGGCGACCGCCATGTCCCGAAGGCTGCCTAGTTCCAGGACGGCGACGAAGGGCACCAGAGTAGCAGCGCTCGACAAGCTCCTGCCAATGCAAAGTCCCGTCGTCCACACGGAGCAGCGCATGCATCAAACAATATTAATAGCTCAGGGGACAAAGCATTTTGTTATCTGAACTGACTGAACTACAACCCAAGGAGCTGCGCTATGATACACACGCGCAGCATGCTGCATACTACCCCTACATACTGCTATAGCACAATACATGATCACACTACATATTAACAAATGCATCCTGCATGGGGACATACAAAACCCGTAAGTACGCGCGATGGAAGCATCATGATATCACACTCAGCTTTCAAACATGAGATTCGACGAAATCCTCGATCTCACAGCTGTTTTTTTTTAATTTTATAAATATGAACAGGCAGGTCATAAGACCACACATACACTTATCGTGTGTGGGGTCACAATACTTACGAAGAGGTGCCAAATAGGGCTACTAACAATAGTGGAAACGATAGTAGCAGTAGCTGTACCGGTAGCTTTCTGTTTTATTTCCTTTCGGGGGGTTGTTGTTCTTCCTCCTACTGGCAAGCGGGACAAGAGACTTGACTTGGACATTGTTGAAGGACAAACGAACAATAAAAACAGTAACGATATCAGCGTGCTCACATGTAATGGAGCAGAGTGAAGGGGTGTATTACCTCGCCGACAACCTCGTGCCCCCTGCCACACAAGCCTTTTCCCTGCAGCAAAACCTGTTGGCGGGATGGTGGAAAATATAGGGGGGATGGAGGTGCCGAGTGAGAAAAAGGATTCAATGCGTGCGTCTGTAGAAAGACCGCTGCAGGCACAGGACAGGACAGGACAGGACAGGACAGGACATCACAACATGCCCGTACTTCGTCCATCAACAACAAAGCGATGTGCTACTACCATGGATATATGACATCTGGGCTTTTTCCCCACACGAAACTCGTGCGTCTCCTACACTACTGTAGTAGTGCACCCTCCAGGGCAGGCTCATGGCAGGCTCATGGCAGGCCTGTGTGTATCACTGGTCCCGCTATATACGCCACCGGTGTCGTAATGTCTTATATAAGCCACCACCGGTGTTGCAGTGTCTTACATAAGCCACCATCGGCATCATACTAAGTATTTACATATAAGCCACCACCGGTGGCATATTTATAGACGCACCGGTGTTGCAGTGTCTTACATAAGCCACCATCGGCATCATACTAAGTATTTACATATAAGCCACCACCGGTGGCATATTTATAGACGCACCGGTGTTGCAGTGTCTTACATAAGCCACCACCCGCGTCATAGTTACAGACGCCACCGGTGTCGTAATGTCTTAAATAAGCCACCATCGGTGTCATATTTATATACGCCACCGGTGTTGCAATGTCTTATATAATCCACCACCGGTGTCATATATATATACGCCACCGGTGTTGCAGTGTCTTACATAAGCCACCACCCGCGTCATAGTTACAGACGCCACCGGTGTCGTAATGTCTTATATAAGCCACCACCGGCGTCATACTAAATATTTTTAGACGACACCGGTGGCATAATTTACAGACGACACCGGTGTAGTAAATGTCTTATACGGCACCGCCCAGCGTTCGCGACACAAACCTCTGACAGGCGAAGGACACAGGACTAGTATTCATGTCAGGGGTGTAATAACATGGACGCCATCGTGAAGCCGAACGAGCCAGTAATTTCAGGCGATCCGTGCGTGTCACCCAGTTTGTTTTCGTAGTTAACGTGTACCAGGTATCATCTACCTGACTCAGCTCTCTGCGGCGGCAGCACGTCCACATGTGAGTAATAAGAGTAGTGTTGGTACGTATTAGTATCAGTCAGCATAATATTGTCAGTGGCAACTCCACACCTTAGTCATTTTGGGAGCCGGTTAGCTTGAGTTCAGTATAGAAAGTACAGTTCAGAGGGAAAAGGTGACGAAAATAAGTGGCCAGTTGGCTTACACAATACTTCACACACTGTACACACACTGTACACACACTGTACACAGTACAAATGACTTCAGTGGCGAAAGTAAAGCAACTCACTGACTTTGTTTTATCAGTAAACACACACACACATCACACATCACACATGGAGTAACAACCGCGCCAGTCAGAGGCAAAGACAGACGCAGCAATCCGCAAACAACCGTGGGCAACTATTAATAACCGTAATACCTCGGTAGTCGGCAGCTTATATGAATAGTCAGCCAACTTACAGCCCTTTACTGTAACATGACAATGATGCATTAAGATACATTCTTACAGCCCCTCCCACCTGAGACAACGTCCACGTCATGCTGCACTCGAGCACGATAACGATGCTACTAAGACAAACATAATAGCCCTAGCCACCCACCTGAAACAACGTCCACTTCATACTACACTGCCACACGCTAATGATAATATTAAGGGAAACCTTAATAGCCCTACCCACGTCAGATAACGTCCACATCATACGGTACTGTAACACGAAAATGATGTTTTTAAGCAAAACATTATTATCAATATCCCCACCCACCTGAGACAAGGTCCACTTCAAGCCCGCCAGCATGCCGCTCAGCAGAGTCAACAAGAAGCCGAACATGGGGAACGTTTCTTGGTTGTCGTGCTTCTGCCCGGAGAACAACAGCGACACCCCGCCGCTCACCAGCAAAACCACCATCAGCAGCCCCACTCGAAACTCCTGCACACCAGAGGCGAAACACCAGAGGCAAGGCAAACACCAGAGGCAAACACCAGAGGCAAACACCAGAGGCGAACATCAGAGGCAAGGCAAATATCAGAGGAGGCAAGCGATTACACGTGTAGCAGCGGGCTAGGGGATCGGCTAGAGAGAAGGTAGCAAAACACCAGACAGCGCGGTGAGTGTACGCGCAGTAACGGTCTCGGGGAGTGCGTAGAGAAAAGGCGGCGAGCGGTACGTACGATTGCGGTGGCTATCAGGGTTGAAGATGGGCCATGAAAATGCAAGGTGTGTACCGTACTTGGGGGGGGGGGGGTTTCCATACTCATGCATGGCCGTAGTCGTGTGACCATAGACCTTCGTCCCCCCAAAACCCCGGGGGGGGGGGGGGGGGGGGGGGGGGTGCGATGTGACCCCGGGTCTGAGCTACGAATAGGGAGGGGGGGAGCAGGAGAAAGGAGGGCGAAAATAATATTTGGGGCGAGAAAAAACGAAACAAAAATGAAGACCTTGATAATTACCTGGGGTGCTTGAGCGGGAAAAAGAGACAAAACAAAAATGATGAATACAGCATCGTACCCAGAAGAACAAGTCTCGGGTTCCTTCGCTTCTCCGTGCGCTACGTCGTACCCGTATTGAAAAGCACAAATGATTTTCAAGGCGGCAAAACTCCAAGCGAACCACGTATCAATACCGTATAGAAACGTACAACATAAAATTTACATATGAACACTCATACATACCTGGTAGGTATCAGGTAACAGGTTAATAATATTGCTCGGTGCAGAGGTCCACACACTCAACAAAATATGGCAAGGAGGCCAAAGCAATACAGTGGGTACCCCGACCTAAGAGAGGGTACCCTAAATAAGATAATAGTACAGTTAAGAGAGGCTGAATCGGCTGGACCCGCCTACACTAAACCTATAAATTTATCACTGTGGATAAGAGAGAGAGAAAGCTAGTTAAGAGAGCTGTTTTTGGCCTGTATGACACCACACTTCTCTTAAATAGGGGTACCCACTGTATGCGTATGACTCCTCCACGCCATTATTTGTAGAACAACTGCCAGGAAAACCAAAAACATCGTTACGTAAATACTGGATGATAACGTGATAAAACGACTGCTGTTGTGCCACAAGGCAAGGAAGCATGAAACCTGCATACCGGAAACAAAAAAAGGTCACGCGACGCCACCCTCTCACCTGCAAACCCATACCGACGGAAAACAAAAGCACGAAGATCGGCACCGTAGACCTGACCATCGTGTGAACGCCCACGTTCATCACCTGCAGCCCCAGAGTGCTAGTCCCTACCTGTTAATACGCCAAACCGTGCCAAGGGTTATCGAAACGATGCAAACGCGTGTTACTTAGGAAAGCCGGAAATGAGACCGTTGGAGATGATATCGTTGGGGATGAGACCGTTGAGGATGATACCGTTGACGATGATACCGGTGAGGTCACTGCAAAGACATCGACGACGACGCCTCTTTGTGCTGCAAAAAAACGATCCCACTCTATTTTCAAGTATATACGGTTGTGTCCCCAAAAAGGAGGATGCAGTTATGACTACAAACAGTACTACAAGAGTTGACATTAACTTTGTCAATCCGGCGGCAGCCTACGCAACGGCCAGAGTGTCCGGTCTGCGTTTCGAACGAACCAAACGCTGGGCTTAAGGCATTCCCGGAAGGCCCCGCTAAATAACCAACCGTCAGCAATAAACACTTACTACTAATATGAGCAATGAGCAACACCAGAACTGATCCCTTCTCGTCACTCCAACCACGACCAATACCGGATACGGGGGACCATAGTAAATAGGACCAAATATGGTAGTAAAAATAGGTAAATGTATACCCGGTAGGTTTTTGGGTATACCATAGGTCCTGTTTACTATTTATGTTTATTTATTTATCCATCCCATTTATTATCTTCGCCCTTCCTTTCTCTCTCCCTCCCTAGTCGTAACTCAGATCCGGGGCCACAAAGCAGGCTCCTCTCCTTCCTCCCCCACTACGGTTCGTGCCTTGCATTTTTATCGCGAGAATATTTCAGCCCTCCCTTCCCTCGTCAACTCTCGTCGAATTGTGCTTACCCACGCTATAATATGCGCTCTCGACAGTTGGTGTCATTTGAGAATAAAAACCTCCATACGGAGACTCGAATCCTCGACTTCCAACTCAACAGGCTTCGTGGTTACCTGTTGAACCACCGGGGCGACCGGCTCTATTATGGTCTCCCGTAACAGGTACGAGTGAGCTGTGCCTATCGACAGTAGGCTACCATTAATAGGTACCAGTGAGCTATACCACTAGGCTGCTACTGCTGTATGTGCTACTAGATAGGGTGCTAGTGTCTAGTGTGTAGTGTAGACTAGCGCGCGTTGTTGCCACAAATTTATAAACCAAGAAAGCGTCATGAAAAACATCAGCCTCGTTTTATTATCTCTGGCTGGCTTGTTTCTTGCTCGTTGGGTGCATACAGTACGTACGTAAGTTACGGGTCAACGAGTAAAAATCAATTCCATGAATGAAAACAATAAGCCTCGTTTTCTTTATCTTTGGCTGGCTTGTTTCTTGCTCGTGGGTGCATACTGTACGTACGTAAATAACGGGTCAACGAGGGAAAATCAATTCCATGTTACATTTTAACTGAGAGGCAGCCGTTACCTTTGTAGCTCACATGCAGCCGTCGCCTCCAACCAGCGGCAGCCGTTACCTTTAAGGCTCTGGCCCAGAGGAAGCCGTTACCTCTCACCAGCGGCAACCATTACCCCCATAATCCAGAGGCCCAGCCGTCACTTCTATTCCAGAGGCAGCCATTACCTCTAACCAACGGCAACCGCTATCTCTTAGTCCAGAGGCAGCCGTCACCTCTAACCCAGTTACCTCTATAACCTAGAAGCCAGCCGGTACCTCAGTAAATAGCGCAGGTGCGTTGTATACCAGTATACAATGGATTTTTTTTGTTTTAACTTCACGAGAAATCTGTTTGGTAAGCCAACCCCCGGGTACACGACATAAAGATAGTAGGAGTACACACCAACCCCCTCCGCCAGGCAAGAATAAAAAACAAACCATTCGAGATGGGGTTTCACGTCAGAACTTGAATTTTGTAACTCCAAGGCGGTCGGTCGTACCTCTAATCCGGAGGCAGCCGCCACCGGGAAGACCTTCCACGCCCATTGAGAGACGGTCAGCGTTTGCAATATAACCTGCTTCTCCCCGTCCGACGACCCCCCTTGCCGACGAGAGCACGCCCGTATCATAGAGCTAGCCAAGTGCATCAGAAAATACGTCAGCATGATCAGACACAGCGGTGCGTTGAAGCCCAAACCTGATGTTTAAAAAACAAAACAGAAACAAAAGTAGCAGGTGCGGGGTGAACCAGAGAAAGAGGGGGGGGCGGGGGCGGGTCCATTGCACGCTTCTCTGAAGGTATGGTAGACCTAGGAGAGCTGGCCAAATGCCCGAAAAGGGGCGACTACTATTACTACTGTACGTACCGCTCAACAAAAAAAAATGTGCTGGTTTTGTTAACAATACTAAATAAATGAAAGCCCGTGGTGTAGGGAATGTACTGCTGAACTAGGCTATCGCGTGCGGTATCCCGCCCGAAGCAAGCAGCTCTGACCTACTAATGTGATTGGTCAAGCGCTACACTATCGTACCCTTACGGGTCTTGACGTGGTTATGTGATTATAGTATACACTATACAGGGGAAAACTGCCGATTGCAGCATCGGCCACACGACACAAGCCCATACTACTAATACTACTAATACTACTGCTACTACTGCTACTGCTACTACTACTGCCACTACTACAACTACTACTACTACTACTACTACTACTACTACTGTTACACCTACTGCTACTGCTACTGCTACTGTTACTACTACCACTGCTACTGGGGTAGGGGACGTGTCTAAAACTGCAACGAAATGAGATGATGTACGACGCTCGCGCAGCTTTATGATACGTGTACTACTGTTGTTGCACGTTGTTCCTATTAATAGGTTTGCAGGACCGCACTTATCGCTTTTCGGTGGCTATACTATAATCAAGATAGTCAACTCACAAAAGGGTTGAGAGGCGGCAATTTAGGGCAGAACACTATACGAACAGCAATATATACTACTGCTGTATATTATATATACCATGTAGCCATATCTGAGCTTTATTTTAAGAGTCAGTCGCATGGCATCCACACAGTGATATGATATTTGTGCTGCATGTCATCTATCGAACCTCCCCTTTCTAAACCACATGTAACCAACTTACCTGGTATCACTCGTATACCTATATATGTTGAACCCCACTTAGCTTCAAAAAAAGAGCGGATACATCTACTTTATTTATCGTATAAAGGGATCACTATGAAGAAAAGAAACAGAAGTGAAAAGGAACCTACGGTGCACACGAAAACCTATATATTTCCCTATTTTTACCAACAATATTTGGTCCTATTTACTATAGTCCCCCGTACTATTAATAATAGTTGAAGATCCGACGGGTATGTATGTATGTATGTATGTATGTATGTATGTATGTATGTATGTCTTCGGTCTTTGGTAAGCAAGCCTCACCTGTGATTAGCCACTTGTCCAACAGCGTCAGCGACATGGACACCGCCATGTACAGCAGGATCGTTCCCAACATCGGCGGCACCTAACAACCAATAACACACAAAGTATGCAAATAATAAGTCGATACTAAAAAAATACTGACACCAGGTATGACAAGTGACAAGTGGCGAAGGAACAAAGGAGCATCGGAGCATGGAACGTGCGAAAATGTGAGGCATGTCAAACATGTTATATACACCAATACATGGAACAAAAAAGAGAGCTCTCTTTCTTTCGTATTTCCGTCTTCCCCGTCCTTCTCTGGGCGTTGCTTTATTAGTGCAGCGATGCCTACACATGTGTTTTCCTTGTATTGTCGTGCTCCTCTTTTTTCACTGTCGTATGTCTCATTTCAGAGTTCCTTTTGTAGTTTTTTTTCTACATATGAAAGATAACATTTCCTCGTTTGGCTTATTTTTGTTTTGCTCCTTCGTACGAGTATGCACCCGGTTATACTATCAATACTAATACTACGTATGATACTTCGAAGTAGGTGCGTGTAACTCTCTCGAGGTACAAGAAAATCGATATAATGTATACGTACCAGGCACGGAAGAAGTGTGGCCAATCAGATCAATGCGGTGTGATTCTATAACTAGGACCACTCTGATCCAAAATATAAGAACCACTTCAAATGAATGGAAAAAATCAAAACGTACCTTATATTCCGGGTCAAAATGGTAGTAAATAGCGATGCGGCACAGCTTGTTCAAACCATTTTTTAGATATGGGGGTGGTATATCGTTCGGACTTGAAAAGCTCTCGGGGGCGAGCCTTGCCGCTGCTGCCGTTACTCAATCTGAGGTCGAGGGTCGCCTTGAGGCTGCGGTTGCTGCTGCGCAATCGCTCAACGATCCCCCTCTCGCGGGATTCGACTGAGCCGGCGGCTGCGGCGGGGATCACAGCGGCAGACATTGTGCAATGGTAAGGACAGTTGGCGGGGCGGTGGTTTGTCTCGTGTCGACGGAGCAGTGAGCCGTCTGGGCTGGCAGGTGTATGGCTTGCTCGAATCAATCTCGTATAGATTGCTTCCCTTCCCTTCCCTTCCGTTCCGTTCCTCGTGCGGTAGCCGCCGGAGCCGCCAAGACTTTCCAGCTAGAGGTCCTCCTGCTGCGATTTGCCGACAAGTTTGCCGACCGGGCGCCTGCCTCGCGGGATGGTGTGGATACGTACGTGGGAGTCCCAAAACAATCAGCTGGCCGACGACACCACCGTATGGAAGAAGATTAATTCGCGCAAGCATTGGCTTCTATGGCGCGCTCGCCTCCCAACCTCGGCGATGCCCGCCGTGTTGGCGTGACGCTGCCCGTGGCCGCCCAGCCCTGCTCCATCAGTAACTTCGATGTTACCCAATAGGAGCCACGTGCGGGAGGACAGGTTGGTCACCTACTGATGGTCGCTGACCACGTCGAGTTCTTGCGGCACTCTCGTGTTGCTGTTCTGGCCGGTGGGTTCGCGGCCGAGCTCAGCGCCGACCGCGTGTGTCTGGACCGCGTGGCCACCCTCGGCGCCTCGTTCTCATGTGATCATCTCTTGCAGCCGACCCTTAGTCGGCCCACCCTCAACAACATCGTCCTCCCGTCGGGCTCCGCGGCGCGAAGCGTTATGAGCGTCATGGTTCACCGTCTGACCGCTGCAAAACAACCCCACTGAAATAAATTAGTTTGGCCGCCAAATGCGGGTAAAAGCTCTCACGTGATTCGCGCAGCAAGTTAATAAGTTTGTCGAGCCGTGTACTCCCGACACAGACAGCAGTGTGCGACTTGCCGCCGTTGCCTGCCTTCAGTCGCACCTCTTGCCTTTGGCCAAAGGCCTCCGACGAGCTAGAGTATGCCGCACACTCCCTGGCAAAACGCAAAGGTGCGACTAAAGACAGGCAACGGCGGCATGCCGTACACTGCGTCGCGGCATGTCGCACACTGCTATGTCGGGAGTATGTACAAGGCACGACAACCAGACCCTCGCGCAGCCTCCCGACGAGCTTGAGAACGTCGCACTCTGTATGGCAAAAGGCAGAGGTGCCACTAAAGGTGGGCAATGGAGACATTATGTCCAATAATACTGTATCTGGAGGAGGTAACGTAAGCGGACGAACTTGCTGCGCGCATGAGAGGAGGACCTCACCCACTCCCCATCCCCGGGTTTCCGGGTGACTCTAATATCTAGATAGTTTGTCGGTGCAGTTTATCGCGCTGCTATTTTGACACGCTGCGTATGGACATCCGTTTGGACGGGCCTTTAGCAGTGGATGTGTCAGCTTAGAGTTTCATCTACTGCAGCAGATTATCATTATCTCCAGATTGAGCGCCTGCGCTTTCTCAACAGAGGCCTGCACCTCCACTGTGAGGAGCTGCAGTGATAGAAATTCGTCGAAATTCGTTCAGACACAGAACGAGACAAAAAAACAACCCCCAACTGAACGTTTGCGCTTGACTTGCCGACAACTGCTGTACATATATGTACAGATCGTCACAAACAACTCGACAGTACATTGCTGAGAGTTCCGCCGTGGCCTTTACCCTAGAGGGGGATATCGTCGTTAACCGTAACGCTCGTAACGCTCCGCGACGCGGAGCTCGATAGGAAGCGAGGCTGTTGAGTGTTGAAGGTGTGCGCCATGTCATTTTATCTCTCTTCAAGTAATCGCCTGCATATCATCATAGCGCCATGTCATTTTATCTCTCTTCAAGTAATCGCCTTCATATCATCATATCATACGTACCGTAAAGAACTGAAAACAAATGTCCCACACTAATTCCAAGTAGTTTGTCCCCAAATTCGTGGGACCGGTTCTTAAGGGGTTAAGTTCGCACAAGGGTGCGATCGTTTTTGAGCGCTCGTTTTCTCGACAACGTTAAGCGCGCCATTAACTAGTATTAACTAGTATTAACTACCTGGTAGTAATAGAGTCGAACATTATCATTTCGGAAGGCTCTCGAGCAGATCTACTGTATTATCTTACCGAAAGCACCTTCTGGCTTGTTCGGTATTGGTTCCGTATTGGCTATTGGCTATTGGCTATTGGGTACTGTATTGGCAACCTTCCCGTTCTGGAGAAAAGGAGTGATGAAAGCTGAAAATGAACGCAGAAGAGAAACAATACTTACCGACACTGGGTGTGCTGTCGCTGCCCCAGCTACTTCGTATGGCGTACGTACGTAACTGCTGCTGTGCTGTGTCGTTACTTGCTATTTCCGTCAGTATACGTATATACGTACCAAGTACCTCGTAATATTAATAGGTGTAATATGCAAACTGTACCGGTAACAGGTATCTTTACGTTGTAGGTACTACTGCTGTATGATATACCAGAGGTACAGCAGTACTCGTAGTATATGATAGAAATAACGTGGGCTGTCGGTAAAAGGTATCGGGTATGATGTGGTAGAAAGAAGTGCGACGCGTTGCCAGGCACTTACCCGTAAGTACGAGCATACCAGTACCAGGTGCCAGAGGTACCAGTATCGGTATGTTCAGATTGCTGTAGTACCTACCCCTCGTACCACAGGTACGAGGTACGTACTCGAATACAACACACAGCAGTACGAGTATACGTACGTACGTAGACTGCGGACAGTAGGTTTGAAAAGTTACCGGAATGTTCTCGGTTCCCAACTGCCCCACTCCATGGGGTGTACCACCTAACCAATATCCTTTCATGTACGGAATGTGGTGGACGAGAAGACGGGAAGCTCCCTCTGCATGACACAACAGCGTGAACCTACCTGGACCTTTCGGAAGCGCCGCGCGATGCCGAACGCAGTCTGATGAGCCTCATCCGATGAATCTATTCTACTGGGCGGACGAGTGGAAACAAGTTTTACTCCTGACCCTTGCACCTCTCGCAGTGGCGGCTGTTCTTCCTCGCTTTCCACGCGAACGAAGCCACGAGAGCCTCCGTAGAGGCTTTGACCTTGAACTGAAACCATGTGTCGATCGCTTGCCGGCTGGCGGTGCTTTCGGTGCGGCTGTGGGCGAATGCACTGCACACACGCCGTGCCGTGATGTTGTTGTCCCGGGTTTTCCACTTCCGGTATATGCATGTTTAGAAAAAAAATAATGAAAAAAATAATGAAAATACCCAACGGTGCAGCGAGTGTGGTGTATGTGCTCTCCTGCCTGTGCACATGCACACGTCAACTGCATGTCAACCAACTGGCTCTCCGTCTTCCGGACTGGACACCCTGCACTAGAAGGGCACACCCGCAACGAATTTACCACAGGTACGATATAGTGGGGGTATATATGTTTTTTGCCACCATCCGCCCAATCAACCGTTCGTTATGATTTCGGCGTATCGCGTTTCAGCTCTTCTTGTTTTTCAACTTGATCTTGCACTCTGAACAACTATTGTTGCTACTCTGTTGACTACTGTATCTCGACGGTCGACTTCTTCCTGTTGCAAAACCCGTACACACCGGTAGGTCGAATTACTGCTGCGCATGGAATCCTACAGAGTTGACTTGATTTGACGACGAACAAGCACTGCTGTTGTTGTTGCCGTGCCGTATATATCTCATATCCAAACAAACTGGTGTATCAACCACAGGGCTCCTTTTCGTCGTATCATAGATACACGTAGTGTTGCGCTGTTGCGCCAACGCAACATTTCCCGCGAAATCACTCATATATGCACAACACGCACCTAAGGCGTGTTGCAGCTTTGCGCAAGACCCATTTACTGCGCAACACACAACACACGTTTCGCCGCAGGCGCAGGCAGGCGAAACATTTGTTGCGGAGCCTTTTGCGCCGCAGGCAACCGCAGGCGAAAAACTATTAATAATTGGGGGTATTTTTCTTCGCCGGAGGCTTGAGTCTTATACTGGAGATACTCGTAGGCTGCTTTCGCCACAGTACGTGTTGTGTAGCTTTACAACTGTACCAGTCATTTTGGGGCGTACGTACGAGTATGTGATACGTTTTGGGGCTCTCTAAAATGCAATACGACGTACAGTAGTATCTGGCAGAGCTCACCACTTTTTCGATATTGGTCTGATTGGGTATGGTCAGGGTTAGAGTTGGTCTGATTGGCTTAGGGTTAGGGCTAGCGTTAGGGTTTTAGTCGTCTCGTACCCAGTGTGTATCAACCATTTTCTCGAATTAGTGGTAAGGCAACCGTCCTAAAAGGGTTGAAACGATCCGGCAAAAAGCATACCTGGTATTATATTTGAAGGGTATTTTCCGGCGTATTTCAGCGAATACCAGTAGTAACATATCGCAATTTTTGGCCTCTGGCGGCACCTGCGTGGGGAGCGGCCTCCGGCGGCCCTCTGGGGGCCCTCCGCGAGCTTGTGTTGTGCTACGCGCGACAAGCCCCGGCGGCCTATACGAAGGGAGCCCTGCTGTCGACATCATTTCCGACGAAACCGACGAAGCTTGACGAAACCGACATAAAAAATCACCACAACACTCGACACTCGACACCTCTCAGTTTAGATACGAGTTTATATCATGACGCCGTCTCGTGGATGCTGCACAAGTACGGCCGCCGTAGGTACAAACGTATATTGTAGGTACAGGATTTTGCCAGCAAGCACAAACAGTCAGTCTGTACTCGTACTTAGTGCACATAAAAAATGCGTACTATACCACGAATCGGCGCTAAGCTCTGTATGATGATGAGGCTTCCTTCCGAAAAAAGTATACTGCGGTTGTAACTATTAATAGTATTTGCTTTTGACGAGGCGGCGGCACGAGAATGTAACGAAGGCACTTTTGCAGGGCCCCGGAGTCCTCCCTCCTTGAAAGGAAACTCCAATTTGAACTATTATTACAGTCTATCGAGACCACTGAAGGGGGGGGGGCAGCAATAACATTGGTGCGTGCGACGGTAGTTTTCGTCCCGCCGAGGAGAGCGACGAAGTCGGGGAGAGGGGGGGGGGGGGGGGTATGATATTGACGCGATACCGGAGAGAAACAACACGGGGAGATGGGGGGTAGTAAGCGAGATCTTGAAGAAGACAGGCAGCAGTGCTGGCAGCAGAGTAAGTGAGGGAGTTGAGAAAAAAGATGAGAAATAAGACGAAGGTATATCAGGTATTCTTGACGGCGACGGCTCAGCGCCCCCGAGAAAGGAAGAGTCGCTAGCACGCACGTCGGAAAATAAGCAAATGATAGAGTGGGAAGCGAAAACAAACGTGCACACACATGCAGGTAACTACAGTACGGGTTGATCTGCCGAGCATTCTTCCTCGGCCACAACAACAAACGGTGTTCACCCGCGAGAGCATACGCTGAAGAACTCGATTGCCGAACGTGCGCAATCGCGGTCAGTAAGAGTGCATGCTCACATTTCCGAAACAAAATAAGAACCTGCCCGATTTTTGAGCGGGGAAAAAAACATGAAAGAGCTACGTAGAGTGAGGAAAAAAGTAAGAAAAAAAAAACAGGAAACCCCTCAGGAAAAAAACAGCTCTATATCATCGTGGCGTCCAGCGAATCTGACGTCAGGAGTTAAGATGCGAAAGCACAAGAACAAACAATCTACTACTGCTGTACGTACGCTGCTGTACCATAGTTTCTGGAGTGTTGTACCTCCGCTGCCGTACGTGTATCATCAAAACGTCAGACAACGACATATCATCCGGTTTTTTTTTTACTCACTACGTATACATATTACAGTACGCAGTGTAAGGAGGAAAATCGTGATCCCCAGTTCGCAATCCCCAGTTTGGAGTAGCACTGCTCCAGTACCGAGCCCGGACCTGATCCCATTCAATGGTGCAGAAATATAATTAGCCCTGCGCAGGAGCTGCCGGAAGCCGGGAGCGCGAAGCGCGGACCGCCATCAGGTGCGGGAGGGTTTATTAGCGAGCGCAATCGGGAACAATTAACAGCGACCCCTGGAAGATGTATATTATATCAAGAGGACTCTTTGTTGCATGTGTCAGTCGACGCTGTTGGTGTCTGTATGTCAATACCACACTAGGTTAGAGTTGTGCGGTGCGGTGCGGTGACCAGTAAGCTCGCTCTACAGCTGGGAGACGGGACGCCTGCCTACGGAGGGGGGGGGGGGGGGGCGTACTCATTTGTTGCTTGCCTCAGTCATTTTACCATTGATCACGCATCCCTTTCGAGACGGAGGGCGGGGGTGACAAAGGCTGTGAAAGACAGATTCGTGATGCCAAAGTACACCCCCCCCCGGACACCCCCCGTTTCCCCCGATGCCAGTCAGTATAGATGGCATGCCCTCAGCGCTGACCGAGACTTGGTATCGTTTCTATTATAGTGTTCCTCCGCACCGCGGGATAACTAGCAACTAGCATTCATGCACGTGCCTGGAATGCAACACGCTGGAGGCATATGATGCAAGTAGTCCGTGCTTTATTTTACACATCAATAACGAAGAAGCGGGTGCACTGCTGTTAAAAATCCGTCGTAATTGCCCCGCTGCACAATAAATACCTTAATTTGCTGACAAACGAAAAACTCTCCATGGCGCTGGCCAGAATGCGACAAAGTTGAGCCACTGATGACTGACGACATACGAGACATTTTGCCTTCAAGTGCATTGTGGCCCCAGTCCCTGCGATCATACGAAGTATACGCCTCCATTAAAATGGTCATATGATGCATGCATAAGAAACGCAGCATCTACATACGTCACATAGATATTTGAATTTGAAAAAAATGAAGTACTTAAGCTCTGAGATCGAAAATCTCCTCAAAACTAATATGTTCAAGCTTGGTGTGATACTTCGATCGTGCGGTAGTGTTGACATCACGTGCCGTTCCAAATTTGAGTCGCAGCGTAAGGAGTAATAACAGATCGGTCCTCCTGCACTCTATACGTAAAAATAGGAGGCAACACCAGAATCAGTATGACGACTGCTGAACTTTGTATTTTTGGCACGCAGTTGTGCTACAACGTACATGCAATATCTGCCGCCGGCCACGGTGTGGAACCCCCATCTAAAATTATAATTGAGTCTCTCCCTCAAGAGGGATTATACGTACGTGCTGCATTTCGGGGTATTCTTCGTCGCGTTCAACACCACAACTTCGACAAAATTCGAACAGTTTTGCTTTTTCAGTGCAATATCTATTATCGCCTAATAAAACTGCTCGTATACACGAAGGGTATATGAGATAAAATATTGTGTTTTAAGTAACAAGTTGCAACTGCGCCGATAACTTTGCAGCTCTCGTGCGCGTGCAGTGTGTCAAAGCAAGAGCTCAGTGCTTTGCAAGGCTCGTCGATACAATACACCGACACAAGTCGAGGCAACAGCCACCGCCACACCAACCCATCCAGGCGGAGATTATGACTCAGCACCTCACGCGACGAACCGATCTACGTTTGCATGCGGAAGTTCCATATCGTTCATCCACTCAGCCAAAGCCAATCCACCGCTCGTCGCAGCGGGGATGCTTTGAACGAAACATACCGCAACCAAACCCCTGTCTCGTAAAAACTCGTCCCTGGCGTTTGGTTTTGATCGTGTTTCCTTCCCCACCCGTGTACGGTATTGCTTGCTGCATGTGAGCCCCCTTCTACCGTATGATACGACTACAAAGAAGTGTAAAAGTTGTTTTTCATTAAACGCCAGCCCGAGATACTTGAAAAAAAACTGAGCTCGAATCTATTTGATAGGGTACACTTCCGAACTACCCCAGGAGGAAACCACACCTGCCAATTCATTCTACATGAAACACTAAATGTTCTGGAGCAAGGCTAGAGACCTCGAGACCTAGCTTTCTAAAGAGCATCCTAGCTAATCGCGACCTTCTCCCTCATGAGCACATTCTTCTCCTTGAAGAGGAACTTGGGGAGGGTTTCCCTCTTGCCCGGAAGCATCTTTTCCGCCGCCTTCTTAGTCTCTGCCGGCACCAGTCCTATGTAGAAGTCGAGCACCTTGTTGATATCGTCGTAAAATCCGTACGCCTGCACACCAGTCACACACCAGTAGCACAGCCGTAGCACAGCAGTAGCACAGCAGTAGCCGAGGGGTTGGGGGGGTGGTCGTTGGTTCACTTGCCCCTCACACGAGTTAGGCGGCACGGCACGGACACGTTTTATATTGTATTATACCAGGTAACGCATTCTTGGGAATGGAAGGTCTGGGCCGGGACGTTTCAGTAGGAGCGAAGCGAGTTGCTAGTTTTCCCGGCGGCCTCAAATATAGGGGACATATAGGGCAAGCCTTAATCAGTTACAGTTAAGAGGGGTGAAGCCGGAGATCTTGCGCCGCCCGGTCGAAAATGTCCGAAAACACTTACGAGTACATACCTGATGATATTTTATGTGCCTTCCACCAGCGGACACAGCTGACGACAGTTACAAATATTCACCCGCACGAATTCTTAGCGACAGCTATATACCCTATCTAAACGCAGCTGTATCGCTAGGCACAGGGAGGGGCATCACCTGCTTGAGGTATTTCTCCGCTCCCGGGGGCAGAACGCCGGCAGCGTCCGCAGGTATGAAGATGATGGTGTACACGGACGCGTCAAAGTTCGTGAAGAGGGCCTCAACCTCCTGGGCCATGTCGAAGGCCCTCTCCATCTGCGCTCGGGGTGGCAGTTGGTCGTGTCGATACGAAGCGCAAGGACGAAACAGGAGAGACGTCAATCACAGCGCGGCGAGAGCTCAAATATGGTCATGCAATCGTCACCAACTAACCCCTTCACATCTACTGTTTCCACCTTCAACACTAGTTGGAATTATAATAGGACACTTTTGTAACAGTAACAGGGTTGCGGAATCTGTTTTGATGTAGACTGGGATACTATTGAAGTATTATGGGGGCCATAGCAATAGCAGTATGTAATCAGAACCCACGATGGATCCAAAAATCATTCATCCCCCCTAATGTGTACACGCCATATTACTACTACATTATGTTTATGACTACTGTATATGATATGGTCGCCTCAAATATATAGTAGAAGGGACACGAGATCTCTTTGGCCATGGTACCCTTAGTCGGCGCAAGGGACGGATTATGTCGTCCTGTTGGGGACGGTATACCGGTACGGGAATACGGCAAATACCATGCAAGCTGGCTTTAGCCGCTCACGGAGCGTTAGTTAGTTCCAAGTACCGATGATAGGAAGCGCGGTGCTGCCCGTAGTTGAGTTTGCTGCAAGAAACAGCCGAAGAGGCGCTTACGTTGACGCTACATTCAACTCCGCTGGTACCGTGCACAAAACATTAGCAGTGCTGCAGCCGAGACGCCTTCAGCAAGCCCACAGCTACACATGGACAAACAAAACGCTGCTAACCCCTAGACATGAAGCAGCTCAGCAAAAAAAAGTGTATATATCGGGCTGATCGCAGGGGTTCCCGTACCGGGGGGGAAAAAAAACATCTGCAGCTTCCAGCAGACCCTCTATGGACGCTCCAGCAAAAGACGCCGCGGCTGTATGAGAATGTGTGTAGACTACAAGCACGAGGTCCTTGCCTGATCCGCATCGTCCACGACGTCGCTCGCCAAGATAATGAACGCGTCGATTTTCTTCTTCAGGTTGAAGAAGCGCGTGATGTAGTTCGTGTTGGTGCGTGCGGCGTCAAACTGCTCCGCCTTGAGGTACTGCAGGGCCGGCTTGAACACCTCCTGTTGTCCAAGACGGACGAAGCCATGAACAGGGTACCAATCAGGTTGCATTCACGGCCGTCGTGGTTGTGAGAATGTTGGCTCACGTCAGACAGCAGCAGTGTTCGGTGGAAGGGATAACCTAATTGTTGCTGGTTAGAGGGGGCAACCTAATTTTCTCTGGTGAACGGGGATAACCTGTAAATTGCTGGTTAGAAGAGATACCCTACGAGTACGGAGATTGATCGAGCTGCTCTAATTTCGCTTCCTTAACCCTAACTCATGTTATTTTCCCTCTTGTCATTTCTTGAAAAATTGCAACTTTTGATTTTATGCAGTTGGTCTCCAGATCGTGGTACACATCGTCACCCCTCCACATCGAGCCCCAACTACTATTAATGATAACTGAACGTATGATATGTGCCGCGTACCAAGCATGTGCTACCGGTACGCCTTGTGAGATGCATCTACGCGGGGTACCTTGCAGATGATGAGGTCGGCCTCGAGCTCTTCGAGAGACTCCGTGATCACTGCGGCTGCTGGGTTGGACAGAGCGGGCGACATCGCCACCGCCACCCCTAAGGCACCCCCTCCCAAAACTCTCTCCGCGAACTGGCGCCGCGACGTTGACTCTGCTCATGTCGCGACAGTGACGGGTGACAAGTGGCAAGCGAAACGTGAAAAGCGGTAGACAAATACAAAAGCAATGTTACGTGGTCGTATCAGGCACACCATCATACGACTGCTGTACAAGCATTATGTAGGTATATGTATAGGTACCAAATGGACATTTTTTCCGGAATACTTTCACTTTTCATCTCCGGCCGCGGGTCTTTTCTCGCGCTATCGGCTGCGGGGCACGCAGGGGCCCCGCGTGTACGCCACGGCGCAAGTGCGGGTCCCGGTCGAAGCCCGTGGGGCGTGCTCTGGGCCTTCCAGGTCGCGAATTCTGGCAGATAACTCAGGGGAGACGTTCCAACTTGACACCGCCTTGCAACTACCGTGGAAAACCTGTCGTACGACTGATTTTTCGTTTTTTCATCCGTATGAACTTTGATGCACGCAGGAGACAACAAGGACCACGCCGACATTGAACGAGGCACACATCAAGCGCCGTGCAGCAGCAGTTGATACCATGTTGCATGCGTCTGCTCTCTGTGGGCTGTGTACAGCAGTAGCAGTTGCACGAGACGCTTAAACAATTTCATGCTCATTTTATGTAAATTTGTAATTTGGTTCCAGTATTTTGGAATCTACCAAGAGTACATACACAGATCTACGAGTACATATGTACAGTATGCATATTGTATCTACATCTCCCTATCTACGTAAACGATAGACCGATCTCCATACGTACGAATACGAGTATGTTGGTACAGTAGTACTACGAGTACTGCTGTATTTTATATTTTACGGGTACATGTCTCGAGTCTAGACTATAAAATACAAAGCAGCCGATGCGGCATTTATCGTAGTAAACAGCTACGAGTAGTAACAGGAGGAATCCAGCAGATCTAGTTGCGACAGCTACGAACAACGAGTACTGCTTTGTTGCGTTCTGTCTTTCATTGTGTATGCGTGTGTTTGATGTATGCGATTCCAGCAAAACCTCCCCCACTGATTTTAATATCACCCGCGCTTTACAGCAGCGATTAAAAACAACAAAACCGCTAATACCCGTCACGGGTCGTATGGATAACTCTTCATGCTCGCCAAGAATTTGGGCCCAGGGCACCCGGGTATCCAGCTGTTCGACGGGCACCCTTAAACGAGTACTCGGCTGCTAAACGCGTACCAGGGTACCCGCCCAAAAGGTATTACGTACGAGTGAATACTCTTATCTAGGACCGGGGCGGGACTCGTCGGGCAACAGCTCTGTCATAACTATCTTCTGTATACTCAGCTGTACAGCGCAGAACAGCCGTGAGAACTACAGTACCACTGTGGGATCGACTTTAAATTCTACAAAAAATAGTTAGATCGACTTCAGAAACAAAATAAGCCGTTGAGCTTGGACACCAAACTGAAGTTTCTTAACACCGACCGGGAGCCCACTGTACCTCAGATACGATATCATCTCGTGACAGTTATTTCGTTAGGAATGGCCGTCGCTACTACGTTTACAGTCTACAAGGCGCTTCGCGTAGCGGGCGGTTCCGCCCGCTACGCTCGCTCGTCAAGGACATCACAACAGAGTGTGAAAGAACGTCACAGGTGGCACACATAAATTAAGGAGGAACCAAGAGCTCCATGCTCCAGGACAACAAAACTGTACTCGTATGTTCGAAAGAGAAAATACAGCAACACGGCTCACAGCACGGCGCCACGCTGCCTGCTGGGTGTGATTTGTGCCTTTTTCGTGATTACCTGGTAGGTGTGGTAGTACAACAGCAGTACTTCGTACTTTGTAATGAAAGAGAAAGCACAGCACGCGGTCTTCAAGTTGTGAAATACGAAAAACAAAACCCACAAAACTGATAAAGAAGTATGATACATACTCGTACTCGAACAAAACGACAGTAGTACAGCAACACGGCTCACAGCACGGCGCCGTGCTGCCTGCTGGGTGTGATTTGTGCCTTTTTCGTGATTACCTGGTATGTGTGGTGTTACAACAGCAGTACTGTACTTCGTACTTTGTATGAAAGAGAAAGCACAGCACGCGGTCGTCAAGTTGTGAAATACGAAAAACAAAACCCACAAAACTGAGAAAGACGTATGAGGCACACTCGTACTCGAACAAAATGACAAAAGAATAAGCGAAAAACGAAAACGAAAAAAAAAGGTCGGAAAAAACTGAAAATCAATTAACATGAAAATTTGATTTTTAAAAAAAAAGCCGCCGCGCCGTCGCCATCGGGTCTCTTGTCATGGTTGCGCCTCTCAAAAAAAAATCGGAATCTCTGTCATTCCTGTCAGCCTCGACGCTCTCCACCCACCCGCGATCACCTCGCGATCGATTCGGTCCGGGTCGAGCTCTACTGCCTCTCTGCCCTAGTGAGCCCCGTGGCCCGCCTCGCGTGAAGCCCGGTGCTCACCATGGCCCTCGTTCGCACGCTCGACCATGTTGGTGTTTAAACTCGGGACATCACAACAGAGTGTGAAAGAACGTCACAGGTGGCACACATAAATTAAGGAGGAACCAAGAGCTCCATGCTCCAGGACAACAAAACTGTACTCGTATGTTCGAAAGAGAAAATACAGCAACACGGCTCACAGCACGGCGCCACGCTGCCTGCTGGGTGTGATTTGTGCCTTTTTCGTGATTACCTGGTAGGTGTGGTAGTACAACAGCAGTACTTCGTACTTTGTAATGAAAGAGAAAGCACAGCACGCGGTCTTCAAGTTGTGAAATACGAAAAACAAAACCCACAAAACTGATAAAGAAGTATGATACATACTCGTACTCGAACAAAACGACAGTAGTACAGCAACACGGCTCACAGCACGGCGCCGTGCTGCCTGCTGGGTGTGATTTGTGCCTTTTTCGTGATTACCTGGTATGTGTGGTGTTACAACAGCAGTACTTCGTACTTTGTATGAAAGAGAAAGCACAGCACGCGGCCGTCAAGTTGTGAAGTACGAAAAACAAAACCCACAAAACTGAGAAAGACGTATGAGGCACACTCGTACTCGAACAAAATGACAAAAGAATAAGCGAAAAACGAAAACGAAAAAAAAAGGTCGGAAAAAACTGAAAATCAATTAACATGAAAATTTGATTTTTAAAAAAAAAGCCGCCGCGCCGTCGCCATCGGGTCTCTTGTCATGGTTGCGCCTCTCAAAAAAAAAACGGAATCTCTGTCATTCCTGTCAGCCTCGACGCTCTCCACCCACCCGCGATCACCTCGCGATCGATTCGGTCCGGGTCGAGCTCTACTGCCAGTGTTCCTCCGCACCGCGGGATAACTAGCAACTAGCATTCATGCACGTGCCTGGAATGCAACACGCTGGAGGCATATGATGCAAGTAGTCCGTGCTTTATTTTACACATCAATAACGAAGAAGCGGGTGCACTGCTGTTAAAAATCCGTCGTAATTGCCCCGCTGCACAATAAATACCTTAATTTGCTGACAAACGAAAAACTCTCCATGGCGCTGGCCAGAATGCGACAAAGTTGAGCCACTGATGACTGACGACATACGAGACATTTTGCCTTCAAGTGCATTGTGGCCCCAGTCCCTGCGATCATACGAAGTATACGCCTCCATTAAAATGGTCATATGATGCATGCATAAGAAACGCAGCATCTACATACGTCACATAGATATTTGAATTTGAAAAAAATGAAGTACTTAAGCTCTGAGATCAAAAATCTACTCAAAACTAATATGTACAAGCTTGGTGTGATACTTCGATCGTGCGGTAGTGTTGACATCACGTGCCGTTCCAAATTTAAGTCGCAGCGTAAGGAGTAATAACAGATCGGTCCTCCTGCACTCTATACGTAAAAATAGGAGGCAACACCAGAATCAGTATGACGACTGCTGAACTTTGTATTTT
Source organism: Saccharina japonica (assembly GCA_008828725.1). Lineage (NCBI taxonomy): Eukaryota > Phaeophyceae > Laminariales > Laminariaceae > Saccharina > Saccharina japonica. The sequence goes on from MEHQ01002632.1 coordinate 109,520, forward strand.
TGGCACGCAGTTGTGCTACAACGTACATGCAATATCTGCCGCCGGCCACGGTGTGGAACCCCCATCTAAAATTATAATTGAGTCTCTCCCTCAAGAGGGATTATACGTATGTGCTGCATTTCGGGGTATTCTTCGTCGTTCAACACCACAACTTCGACAAAATTCGAACAGTTTTGCTTTTTCAGTGCAATATCTATTATCGCCTAATAAAACTGCTCGTATACACGAAGGGTATATGAGATAAAATATTGTGTTTTAAGTAACAAGTTGCAACTGCGCCGATAACTTTGCAGCTCTCGTGCGCGTGCAGTGTGTCAAAGCAAGAGCTCAGTGCTTTGCAAGGCTCGTCGATACAATACACCGACACAAGTCGAGGCAACAGCCACCGCCACACCAACCCATCCAGGCGGAGATTATGACTCAGCACCTCACGCGACGAACCGATCAACGTTTGCATGCGGAAGTTCCATATCGTTCATCCACTCAGCCAAAGCCAATCCACAGCTCGTCGCAGCGGGGATGCTTTGAACGAAACATACCGCAACCAAACCCCTGTCTCGTAAAAACTCGTCCCTGGCGTTTGGTTTTGATCGTGTTTCCTTCCCCACCCGTGTACGGTATTGCTTGCTGCATGTGAGCCCCCTTCTACCGTATGATACGACTACAAAGAAGTGTAAAACTTGTTTTTCATTAAACGCCAGCCCGAGATACTTGAAAAAAAACTGAGCTCGGATCTATTTGATAGGGTACACTTCCGAACTACCCCAGGAGGAAACCACACCTGCCAATTCATTCTACATGAAACACTAAATGTTCTGGAGCAAGGCTAGAGACCTCGAGACCTAGCTTTCTAAAGAGCATCCTAGCTAATCGCGACCTTCTCCCTCATGAGCACATTCTTCTCCTTGAAGAGGAACTTGGGGAGGGTTTCCCTCTTGCCCGGAAGCATCTTTTCCGCCGCCTTCTTAGTCTCTGCCGGCACCAGCCCTATGTAGAAGTCGAGAACCTTGTTGATATCGTCGTAAAATCCGTACGCCTGCACACCAGTCACACACCAGTAGCACAGCCGTAGCACAGCAGTAGCACAGCAGTAGCCGAGGGGTTGGGGGGGTGGTCGTTGGTTCACTTGCCCCTCACACGAGTTAGGCGGCACGGCACGGACACGTTTTATATTGTATTATACCAGGTAACGCATTCTTGGGAATGGAAGGTCTGGGCCGGGACGTTTCAGTAGGAGCGAAGCGAGTTGCTAGTTTTCCCGGCGGCCTCAAATATAGGGGACATATAGGGCAAGCCTTAATCAGTTACAGTTAAGAGGGGTGAAGCCGGAGATCTTGCGCCGCCCGGTCGAAAATGTCCGAAAACACTTACGAGTACATACCTGATGATATTTTATGTGCCTTCCACCAGCGGACACAGCTGACGACAGTTACAAATATTCACCCGCACGAATTCTTAGCGACAGCTATATACCCTATCTAAACGCAGCTGTATCGCTAGGCACAGGGAGGGGCATCACCTGCTTGAGGTATTTCTCCGCTCCCGGGGGCAGAACGCCGGCAGCGTCCGCAGGTATGAAGATGATGGTGTACACGGACGCGTCAAAGTTCGTGAAGAGGGCCTCAACCTCCTGGGCCATATCGAAGGCCCTCTCCATCTGCGCTCGTGGTGGCAGTTGGTCGTGTCGATACGAAGCGCAAGGACGAAACAGGAGAGACGTCAATCACAGCGCGGCGAGAGCTCAAATATGGTCATGCAATCGTCACCAACTAACCCCTTCACATCTACTGTTTCCACCTTCAAAACTAGTTGGAATTATAATAGGACACTTTTGTAACAGTAACAGGGTTGCGGAATCTGTTTTGATGTAGACTGGGATACTATTGAAGTATTATGGGGGCCATAGCAATAGCAGTATGTAATCAGAATCCACGATGGATCCAAAAATCATTCATCCCCCCTAATGTGTACACGCCATATTACTACTACATTATGTTTATGACTACTGTATATGATATGGTCGCCTCAAATATATAGTAGAAGGGACACGAGATCTCTTTGGCCATGGTACCCTTAGTCGGCGCAAGGGACGGATTATGTCGTCCTGTTGGGGGCGGTATACCGGTACGGGAATACGGCAAATACCATGCAAGCTGGCTTTAGCCGCTCACGGAGCGTTAGTTAGTTCCAAGTACCGATGATAGGAAGCGCGGTGCTGCCCGTAGTTGAGTTTGCTGCAAGAAACAGCCGAAGAGGCGCTTACGTTGACGCTACATTCAACTTCGCTGGTACCGTGCACAAAACATTAGCAGTGCTGCAGCCGAGACGCCTTCAGCAAGCCGACAGCTACACATGGACAAACAAAACGCTGCTAACCCCTAGACATGAAGCAGCTCAGCAAAAAAAAGTGTATATATCGGGCTGATCGCAGGGGTTCCCGTACCGGGGGGGAAAAAAAACATCTGCAGCTTCCAGCAGACCCTCTATGGACGCTCCAGCAAAAGACGCCGCGGCTGTATGAGAATGTGTGTAGACTACAAGCACGAGGTCCTTGCCTGATCCGCATCGTCCACGACGTCGCTCGCCAAGATAATGAACGCGTCGATTTTCTTCTTCAGGTTGAAGAAGCGCGTGATGTAGTTCGTGTTGGTGCGTGCGGCGTCAAACTGCTCCGCCTTGAGGTACTGCAGGGCCGGCTTGAACACCTCCTGTTGTCCAAGACGGACGAAGCCATGAACAGGGTACCAATCAGGTTGCATTCACGGCCGTCGTGGTTGTGAGAATGTTGGCTCACGTCAGACAGCAGCAGTGTTCGGTGGAAGGGATAACCTAATTGTTGCTGGTTAAAGGGGACAACCTAATTTTCTCTGGTAAACGGGGATAACCTGTAAATTGCTGGTTAGAAGAGATAACCTACGAGTACGGAGATTGATCGAGCTGCTCTAGTTTCGCCTCCTTAACCCTAACCCATGTTATTTTCCCTCTTGTCATTTCTTGAAAAATTGCAACTTTTGATTTTAAGCAGTTGGTCTCCAGATCGTGGTACACATCGTCACCCCTCCACATCGAGCCCCAACTACTATTAATGATAACTGAACGTATGATATGTGCCGCGCACCAAGCATGTGCTACCGGTACGCCTTGTGTGATGCATCTACGCGGGGTACCTTGCAGATGATGAGGTCAGCCTCGAGCTCTTCGAGAGACTCCGTGATCACTGCGGCTGCTGGGTTGGACAGAGCGGGCGACATCGCCACCGCCACCCCTAAGGCACCCCCTCCCAAAACTCTCTCCGCGAACTGGCGCCGCGACGTTGACTCTGCTCATGTCGCGACAGTGACGGGTGACAAGTGGCAAGCGAAACGTGAAAGGTGGTAGACCAATACAAAAGCAATGTTACGTGCTCGTATCAGGCACACCATCATACGACTGCTGTACAAGCATTGTGTAGGTATAATTATATACGAAGTATGTATTATACCGATATGGTGTGGAACCAATTCCCCGTCGCTATACGAATGCAGCGCTCACCAGGTACGTTCAAGTCCCCCCGCTGTATCTCGTCACCTTCATTCAACTCTTGCCCTGTATTTGGATGTATACATACAAGCGACCGGTACGACTACCACAGTTTCGAAAAGCGGGTTCCTGCGTACCCGATACCAGGCACATGCCCCAACCCACAGGTATGAGTCCTCTCTGTGTAACAGTTATGCATGTTACCATCTACAATACACTTCGGATATGGCAGAAGGAATCATGATAACCATAATATGATTGTTGCAGTAGGCTCGAGGCTATGTAGGAGTCTTGGAGCTGGGAGTGTTCCAGGTACGTCCGGCTTCCCCGCCAGCGGCCAGCAGTAGGACTTGTGACATATCATACCCGTACATAGCAGTTTGCAGTTGCTACGAAGCTCCCTGTCATGTGGCTCCGTCTGCTATTATAGAGGACGAAGCACAGCTCTGTAGTAGAGACTCGGCCTACCTACGACATCCACCTTTGCCCGTAGCCCAGTCTATAGACTATTAATAGCAAGTACTCACTGCCTCAATGTACGTACACTAGGCGAGGCAATGCAGCTGTGGGTTGAAGGTTGCACGTTGCAGGCTGCTAGAAACGACCGCACTCCAAGAGGAACATGAGCACATGATACTGCACCCAGCCACTCCCTGCTACGGAGGGGAAGGGAGGGGTAGGGCGAAACTGTCTGCTGTTGACGACGGGAATTTCGTGTACACTCGGTAGTCTGTCGATTCTGTCATCTTCGTTTGTAGCGAGTGATATCGCTACTGCTACTGCTGCTGCTGCTGCTGCTGCTGCTGCTGCTGCTGCTGCTGCTGCTGGCTGCTTCCACTGCCGCTGCTGCCGCTGCTGCCGGCTGCTGCCGCTACCGCTGCTGCTGCTGCTGCTGTGGCTGCTAATATCTACGTACCTGCTGTACCTGGTACCTGTGGTATCATGTCAAATCTCTGCTGATTGCTGACTACGTCGACATGCTATCTATGAACGGTAGTAGTACACAACTGATATTTTCATGACACATCCTTGGATGGAACGGCCCCGCAGCGAAATTAAACACAGCACACAATCAATGCTTCACACACGATCGCTCCTTTGGCTTAGTCCCCTCGACAGCGAGCACTGGACTTCGTCGTGAGCCGTGTCGCGGAGCTGTTTGTGGCGTGGTACAAAAGGTGACTCACCTCCTGATTGCGTCATGGACAGCGCAACGCCTCTCTTGCAACATGGAACAACAGCCCGTTCTGCTCCGATTTCTCCCGTATTTCTTGAGCTAACCACGCTCGGGATAAGGCTTGGCCCTGCGAAAGCTTGTGCCCCGGTGGCAAGGGCAAGGCAGATAACTGCGCTGTACGTGGGACGCATGGTGGTGTATTTGAAGTTGGTGCACTCTGCTGTGCTTTTCGTGTCGCATGTTTCTGTCGGGGTTTGCTAGAGATGTTTAGGCGGTGCTCTTTAAGGGAAATACATCTTTCACCCCCTCGTGTGTTGGGCTGTTGCGTGTGTTCCGTTCCTTCCATCTCAGCGGGGGGTGCTGTGGCTGTGATGTCTGTGTCTCCGCCTCTCGAGGCGAATAGCGCCTATATATTCGATGCGAGCACCTTCTTCAAGGGGCTGAGGTCGATTTCGCTGAGAAATCTCTCGCTCAGGTGTGCAAGTATTGCTCTTTTAGAAAACTCCGCACGAGACTGCTCCTTTGCGTACTTTTCGTACGACGTGCCTCATACTGCTGCTGCTGCTGCTGCTGTAGTTTATTCGCTTGCGAGAGGTTGCCTGTGCAAGTCATAGCAAGCAACGATGTGTTCGCGATGCCATGCTCAACGTAGATGGCTCTCTACCCCGTGCATACAACGATAACAACCCTGCTTGATGATCGATATGTCACCAAGGAACTCAAGGATCGCACTTGAACGTTGCCCAACGCCTTGCGTGCACTTATTTTCTTATTTGTAGCAGAAACGTTTCGTCGGGGACACCCTTGGGCGCCAAAGGAAACGGCGAGCGAGACTCGGCATCGGTGACGAGCGCCAGCCTGCACAACTTACGAGCAGTCATTCTGACCAACGATGCAGGTATGCCCCTTGCTGTGCAATAACCGCGCATCGAATAGCCTGACACTCAAACCATTACTGATGTGTACTCGTAGGCAATCCCCCCCTTCCCCAGCTGAACTCTCAAAATTTGGTGTCGCCATGTCGTTTACTGGTCCGTTATGATATCCGTTACGTTCGTACGTATATTATACAGCAGTAGTAGCGCTCGCTGGCGCTGCAGGCTACGTCAATATGGTATCCGTTACGTTCGTACGCACTGCTGTTGTAGTCCTCGCTGGCGCTGCTGATGTCTCTTGTACGTAGCCTGAAGAGGCCCAGAGGTGCATACCGCGTACCAGGTATGTACGTATGTACTACTGCTGTAGTACAAACTCAGGGGATCAGGGTACGTACGGCAACCCTTGCACGCACTGTATGTGTGTATGTGTTGTCTTCACATTAAACCCGTTCTTTCTACTCAACCACACCAGTACACCCAGTGTCTGTCCTGACTTCTAATCCTAGAGAGATACAAATTATGTGGTCACAGACTGTGAAACAGAGAAACACCGAAAAAAAATAAACGGAAATGAATGGGTAAAGCAAGTGAGATGCTAACGTACCAGGTCATCTGGGAGTTGGTGCCATCCATAGGGGCAGCAGCAGCAGCAGCAGCAGCAGCAGCAGCAGCAGCAGCAGCAGCAGCAGCAGCAGTAGTAGCAGCGATGATGTCCTCAGCGATGGACGATTCTTCGGCCTGGGTATGAGCTTCCTCATTATCCGGGTCCAGAGTGTCCTCCTCGCTAGCGGATTCTTTCCGTTCCGCCATGCTGTCGGAACTCGGCGTTGGGCGCGTCGGCTGTGGTTGGATAGCCGGCGTTCCCTTCGCTCCTGNAGAAAGGCTAGAAAGTAGAGAGAGGTCCGGCAAGCAATCGAAGGAGGCGACAGCAACAACAGCAGCAGTCCAGAAAGTAGCAGCACGTACTCGTACGTACGTAGAGCGGACACAAACAAAACGCCGGCATGGATGCGCAGCCCTTGTACGTACAGCAGTGGCCCTTTTTATTTTTATTTTTTCGGTCGATTTTACGTCTGAGTTTTTTTATCTTGAAATTAGTGCAAAAACCCCAAACTCGCGAACTTATGGGCCGATTTCGATTCTGACCGCAGTTCTGGAGATTCATATTTTCACATCTGGGGGACTCTTTTTAAAATAATTTTACTTGATTTTAGTATGGCCAAAAAGTTACTTGATTTTAGTATGGAGGTTTTATCTTGAAATTAGTGTGGATAGTGTGGATACTAGACTCGATTTTAGTGTGAGTGTTATTAGACCCCGGGCGGGAAAGCCCTCCGAATACGCTGGGAACCCCTCCCCTCCCGCGGAAAGCGGCAAGTCTAAAACCACGCGGGACAGAAAACGCCAGCTATCTACCAATCAAATCGCTGTATTAACGGGAGCCACGCCAGCCAGATGAAATCACGCCGCACACAAGAAGCCCACGCAAACACCGCATCACTCAAGCGATAGCCATGTGACGATTGACCTTCGATCTCGCCATAGACTCAACCCACGAGTAACCCACTTCGTACCGGGTAACACCATTGAATGTAGATACCGCTCTCGAAGGTAGCATTGCGATCCGTAGCCTAGAAGGCGAGAGGTTGCCTGCCGCGTCCTATGGTCTCCGTCTAAATCTTCAAAAAGTTCTGTTCTTTGCCATCGGAGCGGAATCGACAGTTTTTTCATCTGTTTCCAACACATTGGCTGCCAAATGTACTTGTATCAGACGCCTGGCCGGCGCTCGCCACATACCATTCATCGAGAGGTAAGCACTGTGATACTAGGGTGGGTCGGAACCTCTAACCAGCGCGATCCGTTCAAATTTGATGACGCAGTCGCTGGGTTTGTCGATCGATGTCAAACATGAAAAACGGTATTTTTCTTGCGATCCGCGAGTGATCAACATTTTTTGTCGTCTATTTTCTACACACCAGCGGTCGAATGTTTTTTTACCAGACACCTGGCCGGCCCACGCCACCTATCACCGACCAAGGTATGAGCACTGTGACTCTAGGGTGTGTCGGAGCCCTTAAACAGCGTGATCCGTTCAGAGTTCATGACGGGGTCGTTGGGTTTGTAACGATGTCTACCGAGGATTCTCATAAAAGAGCTGTCTCCAGAACCTGCCAGAACAGGAGTTTCACGCGTATTGCGCGGGCTTCGCCCGTGTAATTAAAGTCCCCGTGAGCTGTCCCGTGACGTTAAAAATTTGCCGCGGAAAGCCCGGAAAGTAGAGAGGTCCGGCAAGTAATCGAAGGAGGCGGTGTCGAAGTGGGAGGCCTGAGAGGCCAGGGATGGGTCAACCCAGCGATTTCAGAAGAAAGACAAAAGTAAGTATGTCTATGCCACAGGTTTGCTCCAAAAATTAAACTATGAAGCATGTGCGATCTATTTTCACCTTGCGACACGCCCGGGATTTCAAGTGACCAACATCCCGAAGGGGAACCTTGTAATTGTATACGAAGTATGTATTATACCGATATGGTGTGGAACCAATTCCCCGTCGCTATACGAATGCAGCGCTCACCAGGTACGTTCACGTCCCCCCGCTGTATCTCGTCACCTTCATTCAACTCTTGCCCTGTGTTTGGATGTATACATACAAGCGACCGCTACGTACGAGTATCACAGCTTCGAAAAGCGCGTTCCTGCGTACCCGATACCAGGCACATGCCATGCCACAGCCCACAGGTATGAGTCCTCTCTGTGTAACAGTTATGCATGTTACCATCTACAATACACTTCGGATATGGCAGAAGGAATAATGATAACCATCATATGATTGTTGCAGTAGGCTCGAGGCTATGTAGGAGTCTTGGGGCTGGGAGTGTTCCAGGTACGTCCGGCTTCCCCGCCAGCGGCCAGCAGTAGGACTTGTGACATATCATACCCGTACATAGCATTTTGCAGTTGCTACGAAGCTTCCTGTCATGTGGCTCCGTCTGCTATTATAGAGGACGAAGCACAGCTCTGTAGTAGAGACTCGGCCTACCTACGACATCCACCTTTGCCCGTAGCCCAGTCTATAGACTATTAATAGCAAGTACTCACTGCCTCAATGTACGTACACTAGGCGAGGCAATGCAGCTGTGGGTTGCAGGTTGCAGGCTGCTAGAAACGACCGCACTCCAAGAGGAACATGAGCATATGATACTGCACCCAGCCACTCCCTGCTACGGAGGGGAAGGGAGGGGTAGGGCGAAACTGTCTGCTGTTGACGACGGGAATTTCGTGTACACTCGGTAGTCTGTCGATTCTGTCATCTTCGTTTGTAGCGAGTGATATCGCTACTGCTACTGCTGCTGCTGCTGCTGCTGCTGCTGCTGCTGCTGCTGCTGCTGCTGGCTGCTTCCACTGCCGCTGCTGCCGCTGCTGCCGGCTGCTGCCGCTACCGCTGCTGCTGCTGCTGCTGTGGCTGCTAATATCTACGTACCTGCTGTACCTGGTACCTGTGGTATCATGTCATATCTCTGCTGATTGCTGACTACGTCGACATGCTATCTATTAATAGATGAACGGTAGTAGTACACAACTGATATTTTCATGACACATCCTTGGATGGAACGGCCCCGCAGCGAAAAAAAACACAGCACACAATCAATGCTTCACACACGATCGCTCCTTTGGCTTAGTCCCCTCGACAGCGAGCACTGGACTTCGTCGTGAGCCGTGTCGCGGAGCTGTTTGTGGCGTGGTACAAAAGGTGACTCACCTCCTGATTGCGTCATGGACAGCGCAACGCCTCTCTTGCAACATGGAACAACAGCCCGTTCCGCTCCGATTTCTCCCGTATTTCTTGAGCTAACTACGCTCGGGATAAGGCTTGGCCCTGCGAAAGCTTGTGCCCCGGTGGCAAGGGCAAGGCAGATAACTGCGCTGTACGAGGGACGCATGGTGGTGGATTTGAAGTTGGTGCACTCTGCTGTGTTTTTCATGTCGCATGTTTCTGTCGGGGTTTGTTAGAGATGTTTAGGCGGTGCTCTTTTAGGGTAGGGGAAATACATCTTTCACCCCCTCGTGTGTTGCGTGTTCCGTTCCTTCCATCTCAGCGGGGGGTGCTGTGGCTGTGATGTCTGTGTCTCCGCCTCTCGAGGCGAATAGCGCCTATATATTCGATGCGAGCACCTTCTTCAAGGGGTTGAGGTCGATTTCGCTGAGAAATCTCTCGCTCAGGTGTGCAAGTATTGCTCTTTTAGAAAACTCCGCACGACTGCTCCTTTGCGACTATTAATAATAATGGTACTTTTCGTACGACGTGCCTCATACTGCTGCTGCTGTAGTTTTCGCTTGCGAGAGGTTGCCTTTGCAAGTCATAGCAAGCAACGATGTGTTCGCGATGCCATGCTCAACGTAGATGGCTCTCTACCCCGTGCACATAACGATAACAACCCTGCTTGATGATCGATTGTCACCAAGGAACTCAAGGATCGCACTTGAACGTTGCCCAACGCCTTGCGCCTTGCGTGCACTTATTTTCTCATTTTTAGCAGAAACGTTTCGTCGGGGACACCCTTGGGCGCCAAAGGAAACGGCGAGCGAGACTCGGCATCGGTGACGAGCGCCAGCCTGCACAACTTGCGAGCAGTCATTCTGACCAACGATGCAGGTATGCCCCTTGCTGTGCAATAACCGCGCATTGAATAGCCTGACACTCAAACCATTACTGATCTACTCGTAGGCAATCCCCCCCTTCTCCAGCTGAACTCTCAAGTCGCCATGTCGTTTACTGGTCCGTTATGATATCCGTTACGTTCGTATGATATCCGTTACGTTCGTACCTGGTACGTATACGTATAGTCCTCGCTGGCGCTGCTGATGCCTCTTGTATCTTCAGGCTACGTACAATATGATATCCGTTACGTTCGTACGCACTGCTGATGTCTTTGTAGTCCTCGCTGGCGCTGCTGATGTCTCTTGTACGTAGCCTGAAGAGGCCCAGAGGTGCATACCGCGTACCAGGTATGTACGTATGTACTACTGCTGTAGTACAAACTCAGGGGATCAGGGTACAGTAGGAGGGCAACCCTTGCACGCACTGGCTCTCTTGAGCATGTATGATATATACGTATGTGTGTGTTGTCTTCACATTAAACCCGTTCTTTTTACTCAACCACATCAGTACACCCAGTGCCTGTCCTGATTCCTAATCCTAGAGAGATACAAATTATGTGGTCATCACAGACTGTGAAACAGAGAAACACCGAAAAAAAATAAACGGAAATGAATGGGTAAAGCAAGTGAGATGCTAACGTACCAGGTCATCTGGGAGTTGGTGTCATCCATAGGGGCAGCAGCAGCAGCAGCAGCAGTAGTAGCAGCGATGATGTCCTCAGCGATGGACGATTCTTCGGCCTGGGTATGAGCTTCCTCATTACCCGGGTTTTAGCAGAAACGTTTCGTCGGGGACACCCTTGGGCGCCAAAGGAAACGGCGAGCGAGACTCGGCATCGGTGACGAGCGCCAGCCTGCACAACTTGCGAGCAGTCATTCTGACCAACGATGCAGGTATGCCCCTTGCTGTGCAATAACCGCGCATTGAATAGCCTGACACTCAAACCATTACTGATCTACTCGTAGGCAATCCCCCCCTTCTCCAGCTGAACTCTCAAGTCGCCATGTCGTTTACTGGTCCGTTATGATATCCGTTACGTTCGTATGATATCCGTTACGTTCGTACCTGGTACGTATACGTATAGTCCTCGCTGGCGCTGCTGATGCCTCTTGTATCTTCAGGCTACGTACAATATGATATCCGTTACGTTCGTACGCACTGCTGATGTCTTTGTAGTCCTCGCTGGCGCTGCTGATGTCTCTTGTACGTAGCCTGAAGAGGCCCAGAGGTGCATACCGCGTACCAGGTATGTACGTATGTACTACTGCTGTAGTACAAACTCAGGGGATCAGGGTACAGTAGGAGGGCAACCCTTGCACGCACTGGCTCTCTTGAGCATGTATGATATATACGTATGTGTGTGTTGTCTTCACATTAAACCCGTTCTTTTTACTCAACCACATCAGTACACCCAGTGCCTGTCCTGATTCCTAATCCTAGAGAGATACAAATTATGTGGTCATCACAGACTGTGAAACAGAGAAACACCGAAAAAAAATAAACGGAAATGAATGGGTAAAGCAAGTGAGATGCTAACGTACCAGGTCATCTGGGAGTTGGTGTCATCCATCCCTCCCAAAACTCTCTCCGCGAACTGGCGCCGCGACGTTGACTCTGCTCATGTCGCGACAGTGACGGGTGACAAGTGGCAAGCGAAACGTGAAAGGTGGTAGACCAATACAAAAGCAATGTTACGTGCTCGTATCAGGCACACCATCATACGACTGCTGTACAAGCATTGTGTAGGTATAATTATATACGAAGTATGTATTATACCGATATGGTGTGGAACCAATTCCCCGTCGATAGACGAATGCAGCGCTCACCAGGTACGTTCAAGTCCCCCCGCTGTATCTCGTCACCTTCATTCAACTCTTGCCCTGTATTTGGATGTATACATACAAGCGACCGGTACGACTACCACAGTTTCGAAAAGCGGGTTCCTGCGTACCCGATACCAGGCACATGCCCCAACCCACAGGTATGAGTCCTCTCTGTGTAACAGTTATGCATATTACCATCTGCATTACACTTCGGATATGGCAGAAGGAATCATGATAACCATAATATGATTGTTGCAGTAGGCTCGAGGCTATGTAGGAGTCTTGGAGCTGGGAGTGTTCCAGGTACGTCCGGCTTCCCCGCCAGCGGCCAGCAGTAGGACTTGTGACATATCATACCCGTACATAGCAGTTTGCAGTTGCTACGAAGCTCCCTGTCATTTGGCTCCGTCTGCTATAGAGTACGAAGCACAGCTCTGTAGGAGAGACTCGGCCTACCTACGACGTCCACCTTTGCCCGTAGCCCAGTCTATAGACTATTAATAGCAAGTACTCACTGCCTCAATGTACGTACACTAGGCGAGGCAATGCAGCTGTGGGTTGAAGGTTGCACGTTGCAGGCTGCTAGAAACGACCGCACTCCAAGAGGAACATGAGCACATGATACTGCACCCAGCCACTCCCTGCTACGCGTATGGAGGGGTAGGGAGGGGTAGGGCGTAACTGTCTGCTGTTGACGACGGGAATTTCGTGTACACTCGGTAGTCTGTCGATTCTGTCATCTTCGTTTGTAGCGAGTGATATCGCTACTGCGAATACTGCTGCTGCTGATGCTGCTGCTGCTGCTGCTGCTGATGCTGCTGCTGGCTGTTTCCACTGCCGCTGCTGCCGCTCCTGCCGGCTGCTGCCGCTACCGCTGCTGCTGCTGCTGCTGTGGCTGCTAATATCTACGTACCTGCTGTACCTGGTACCTGTGGTATCATGTCAAATCTCTGCTGATTGCTGACTACGTCGACATGCTATCTATTAATAGATGTACAACAGTAGTACACAACTGATATTTTCATGACACACCCTTGGATGGAACGACCCCGCAGCGAAAAAAAACACAGCACACAATCAATGCTTGACACACGATCGCTCCTTTGGCTTAGTTCCCTCGACAGCGAGCACTGGATCTCGTCGTGAGCCGTGTCGCGGAGCTGTTTGTGGCGTGGTACAAAAGGTGACTCACCTCCTGATTGCGTCATGGACAGCGCAACGCCTCTCTTGCAACATGGAACAACAGCCCGTTCTGCTCCGATTTCTCCCGTATTTCTTGAGCTAACCACGCTCGGGATAAGGCTTGGCCCTGCGAAAGCTTGTGCCCCGGTGGCAAGGGCAAGGCAGATAACTGCGCTGTACGTGGGACGCATGGTGGTGTATTTGAAGTTGGTGCACTCTGCTGTGCTTTTCGTGTCGCATGTTTCTGTCGGGGTTTGCTAGAGATGTTTAGGCGGTGCTCTTTAAGGGAAATACATCTTTCACCCCCTCGTGTGTTGGGCTGTTGCGTGTGTTCCGTTCCTTCCATCTCAGCGGGGGGTGCTGTGGCTGTGATGTCTGTGTCTCCACCTCTCGAGGCGAATAGCGCCTATATATTCGATGCGAGCACCTTCTTCAAGGGGCTGAGGTCGATTTCGCTGAGAAATCTCTCGCTCAGGTGTGCAAGTATTGCTCTTTTAGAAAACTCCGCACGAGACTGCTCCTTTGCGTACTTTTCGTACGACGTGCCTCATACTGCTGCTGCTGCTGCTGCTGTAGTTTATTCGCTTGCGAGAGGTTGCCTGTGCAAGTCATAGCAAGCAACGATGTGTTCGCGATGCCATGCTCAACGTAGATGGCTCTCTACCCCGTGCACATAACGATAACAACCCTGCTTGATGATCGATTGTCACCAAGGAACTCAAGGATCGCACTTGAACGTTGCCCAACGCCTTGCGCCTTGCGTGCACTTATTTTCTTATTTTTAGCAGAAACGTTTCGTCGGGGACACCCTTGGGCGCCAAAGGAAACGGCGAGCGAGACTCGGCATCGGTGACGAGCGCCAGCCTGCACAACTTACGAGCAGTCATTCTGACCAACGATGCAGGTATGCCCCTTGCTGTGCAATAACCGCGCATCGAATAGCCTGACACTCAAACCATTACTGATGTGTACTCGTAGGCAATCCCCCCCTTCTCCAGCTGAACTCTCAAGTCGCCATGTCGTTTACTGGTCCGTTATGATATCCGTTACGTTCGTATGATATCCGTTACGTTCGTACCTGGTACGTATACGTATAGTCCTCGCTGGCGCTGCTGATGCCTCTTGTATCTTCAGGCTACGTACAATATGATATCCGTTACGTTCGTACGCACTGCTGATGTCTTTGTAGTCCTCGCTGGCGCTGCTGATGTCTCTTGTACGTAGCCTGAAGAGGCCCAGAGGTGCATACCGCGTACCAGGTATGTACGTATGTACTACTGCTGTAGTACAAACTCAGGGGATCAGGGTACAGTAGGAGGGCAACCCTTGCACGCACTGGCTCTCTTGAGCATGTATGATATATACGTATGTGTGTGTTGTCTTCACATTAAACCCGTTCTTTTTACTCAACCACATCAGTACACCCAGTGCCTGTCCTGATTCCTAATCCTAGAGAGATACAAATTATGTGGTCATCACAGACTGTGAAACAGAGAAACACCGAAAAAAAATAAACGGAAATGAATGGGTAAAGCAAGTGAGATGCTAACGTACCAGGTCATCTGGGAGTTGGTGTCATCCATAGGGGCAGCAGCAGCAGCAGCAGCAGTAGTAGCAGCGATGATGTCCTCAGCGATGGACGATTCTTCGGCCTGGGTATGAGCTTCCTCATTACCCGGGTCCAGAGTTTCCTCCTCGCTAGCCGAGCTTCCTCATTATCCGGGTCCAGAGTTTCCTCCTCGCTAGCGGCTAGCGAGGAGGAAACTCTGGACCCGGATAATGAGGAAGCTCATACCCAATGGCGGAACGGAAATAACCCGCTAGCGAGGAGGAAACTCTGGACCCGGATAATGAGGAAGCTCATACCCAGGCCGAAGAATCGTCCATCGCTGAGGACATCATCGCTACTACTGCTGCTGCTGCTGCTGCTGCTGCTGCTGCTGCTGCTGCTGCTGCTCCTATGGATGACACCAACTCCCAGACGATGAGGTACGAGAACAAAACGCCACGAGCCGAACCACAACATTAGAACAAAAAGACAATAAAAAACGAATTCTGAAATGAAACAGAATACAACTGACGCAGGGGGACAGAAGTGTCCCTTGAAAAAAATAATGGGAGCCGATAATGCGAGTAATTTACCTGGTATTCTATGTTGGCGCCAACACTGGCCAAGCGGTAGAAACGCCGAAACCGTGGAAACCCCTGCACCTATTAATATAGGAGCCACACTACTCGTGCCGTACCCGTATGATATACCAAGTACCAGGTACCAGGGTATATATTTTTCGTGTTCCTCTATACCCTGCCAGCTTTCGGCACGTGGGACTTGGGAGTACACGAGTAACATATTAATGTATCCTCTCGGATACGAAGTACTACGACATTAGTACTGCCAGTTACTAACTCTAATAGTTGGTTACGTCGCCACCCAACTATGAATACTATTCATAACTTATTACGACTACCAGGTTTTTGAGCAATGCATTTCAGGCTGTGTTTGATTCCAAGCGCTCATATTTGAGCAAACGCTCTGAAACGTCAGCGCACAACATCCCCGTACACATGCTCGTACGTGTAGCATACTGAGTTCAGGTACAGTATATACCGTGGTATATATGGTATATACATTAGACCAGGACCGTGACTGATTCGTGTCCTGGCTATCCGTTCCCGCCTTTTGTCCGTCTTCGTAGCGTTGACAGGTGACGTGCCCACTTCCGAAACCAACGAAACACCTACCCCGCCAACATCAACAACGGCAGGCAAGACCTTGCTCACGACTGCAGTGTCACAGCCCACCGTGAACCCGACTTGGGCCGTCTCGGAGATATCCTGGCTGCTCGCCGATGTCAAGGCAGAGGACCTGGAAAACACGCGCTGTGAGTCTAGATAGCACCGGAATCAATCACGCGATGAAACAAACGCCGCGAAGAAGCAACCAACAAATGATCACCCGATACATCAATGAATCAATAAAACAATGAATTGATTACTCCAACCACCCAATAGTCAATCAATCCCTCAAGCAAGCAATAAACCAGCCAATAACAGTCAATCGATCGCAACGCATCGCGTCGCTGCACCGCACCGCACCCTATCGCATCTCGTTACCCAACGATATCTGACACAACGCCGGGACGCCATAACGCATTTTCCACACCGCTTGCAGCGTTGGTGCTCCGGGTTATCTCGGTCGATACGTGCCCTCAAGCTGGCCGAGAACCTCGCCAGCCACCACCTGGGCCAGGGCGAAAGGCCCCGCTAGATGACGGGCCGGTGCTGTGGGAGTGTGTGATAGACGTTAGGGGCCTCACGGCGCTGCCAGCAGGGTCGAGGCTGAGCCACTTGTGGATGCTCCCTGCCGACTGCTTGCTGCTCGAGATGTCCAACGGTGGCCTCTACGCTCCAGGTACGTGCTCATGCAATACTTTAGGGTGCGCTTGGTTTGGTCTCTGTCATACGCGCCAGGTGTTGGGTTTTCTATATTGGGATGGGCTTGGGTTGGAGGGGTAGGAGTTTCTTGCCCGTGTCTTGCCTTCTGCCTTTGGCTCTCCCCAAAACCCTGCGTGCCCCTGCCCGGCATTGTACGGACGCGAGGGTCTATGGTCGTAATACTACGGCCATGCATGACACGAGTACACCCCCCCCCCCGCCCATGCCTGTTGGAAGTGGCCACACCAGAAAACAAACCAATGAATTCGCCGCTGCCATCCTTATGCAAGACTACCCGCCTCACAAGCGTTTCTTAGTAGGATGCAGCTCACCCTGTTCACGCGACTTTCCCAACACCTCACGGCGCTTCGCGCTTGGTGCAAGTTATGCCTGCCTGGTCGGTGAAAAGCCGACGTGCTCCGCCCCGGAAATGTAGGGATGCGAGGGTCTATTGTCGTACGACTACGGCCATGCATGGCATGAGTACGCCCCCCCCCCCCCCTTGTCCCTTTGTCTGTTTTCCTTCCCATGGTTGCTTGTGTCACCATTGAGCAATGCTCGTATTAATAATGTCATGCGGTTAGTTGTGCTGCCACGGGTGGTAACATGGTTCCTGTCACAATCGAGCGATGCACCATACCAGGTGTTACGGTTCTAATTGTAAGTATTGCTGCTACTATGGTGTGTGTGCATTTTGAGACAGGTTCTACAAATATGAATACTGCCTATTATTAATAGTGTGATGCGGCCACTTAAGGCAAGCCTAGTTTTGGGCCTGGCTGAAATTCGAAGATCAGACAGGGTGTGCCCTTCGCCATTTTCAGTACGCAAACTGTGTTTTTCCTATTATTTGCTATTCTTCTTGCAAAAGTCGATGCGGGACTTCTTACATCCCAATTTATTGAATTTATGTAAGCGCTTTTGCGTATTGCAGAGCGGTATCATCCGTCGGGCGTTACCTCCCACCACGTTCGCCCCAACTTTCCAGATAGCGTAAAATGTTGTGCTGTAGATTCCCCCGGCCGGTCAGTCTTGTGATCCTCTTGCCATCATAACTTGTCATACCTGGTACTGGTAGGTATTAAAGGTTCCTGCTGTAGCTCTTGTATCCCAACATTCAAATTAATACGACTAACGTTTTTAAAACTGCGAGTTTTTTGGGGGGGGATAAATGACTTGGAATTAGAGTTGACACTGTTTTCAGTATTGAAAGGGAAATGCATACATACACGTATGCTATGTGCGTATACCGAGGACCGGTTAACCATTTAGCCCTCCAGGCGTCCCCTTGCACTACTTTTCTAAAACGTTTTGGTATCCCACCATCCCATCATCCCACTATCCTATCATCCTATCATCCTATCGTACCGGTACCAAGCGCCTCTGAACTGAAGCGCGTGTGCCCTGTCCCCCGTCTGAACGAACGCCTGCAGCGTGGGTGGTCCAGGCGTTGGAGAGCAATTCGGCGTTGCCCGTGGCCGTGAAGGGCACGAGGGGTGCAAGTGGAGGGGACCCCTGGCGAGATGACTCTGATGAGGACGACGATGACGAACAAGAACCGCTCGAGGAGGTGGACACTTGGTGGCGGTGGTGGTGGTGGTGTTGGTGGTGTTGGTGGTGTTGGTGTTGGTGTTGTTGGGGTGGTGGTGTTGGTGGCTGTGGTCTCGGTAGTAGTGTTGTTGTTGCTGTTGTTGTTGTTGGTGTTGTTTGTTGTGGCGTTGTTGGTGTTGGTGTTGGTGCTGTTGGTGTCGGTGTTTATGGTGCGCTCGTGTAATCTGTTGGTCACCATCTAGCGACAAGCCGTTTGTGCCCCTAGGAAATTGGTGCATAACATGCGACTAGTCATACAAATGAAATGCTGGTACCGAAAGCAAAGCAGCGACAAAGCTTTACATGGAAATCGCGGGTAACTAAAGGAGCCCAGGGCTTCTTGGCCGAATTAACCACTCGCTCAGTTTAGCGGTGAAAGTGTTAATGGCCGTCCCGACCCAGCCAGGAACGAGGAGCATCTTGGATCTTATGGTATTTTCTTGACCTGGATTGGAATAAATATGTGCTTCTGTCTGTAAGCAATCAACACACGTGAGTACCAACGAAGATCTGTTCAATAGGCAATCCTGGTAAGGGGTCTTCTGTCTCCCGCCCTGCATAAAGATTGCAATATTAATGTTGTGCATAACAGCAATCGACGACAACTGTATGCCGTCCGGAAGGTTCTTCGAAAAGTGACCGCAATGGAGAAGGAGGCGGAAAGGTGCAGAGCGGAGCTGGCCGCTTGCTTGGAAAAGGCCTCTTCCGCCGATGTTCAAGCGTTCGAGGCCGCGGAAGCCGCGAGTGCCATAGAAATACTCACGTTAGAGAGGTCGGCTCAGGAGGTGAGCTTACGGTGCATACGATGATGCTAATGATGGTGATGGTGATGATGGTGTTGACGATGATGATGATGATGGTGGCGATGATGATGATGATGACGGTGATGATGGTGATGGTGATGATGGCGATGATGATGGTGATGATGATGATGTTGATAGTGATAATGGTAATGGAAACGCCCACGTTGGCGCGGTCGGGCCAAGAGGTGAAGTTGTGGTGCATACACGTAGGTTGGCCGTGGCGGCATGATGCCCAGCACTCGAAAGTTATCTTTGTATTTTTTGGCTGGCCATGGAACCGCCATAATTCATAGTCCGCAACCGTTTTACTACTGCTGTATGTCCAAGAGAGAGTTATTTTGTTGTCCCGGCTTTGATGCAAATTGATGATGTATGCGCTGTGCCAACTCTCCAGGAGTTCCTGGAGGCTGAGGAGGCGTTGTTGGAGAGGGAGAAGCGACATTTGAGAGCAGAGGCACTCGCAGTGGAGCAGCTCATCGAAGGCTTCGAGGCGGCCGAAGGTGGGAATCGGATGAACAAGGTTTCCTGGAGAGATTGGCGTTTTTCAAGGAGATAGCTTTCGCTTTCATACCTGCCGAACGCAAGCGTTTTCCACGATATATCGCCGAAGAGAGATTAATAGTGTTGGTGAAGAACCTTATTAGATCTCTGTTTCATCGTGTGATCGTACTTTTGTGTTTTTTTACAGCAGTACAAGCACCGAACGAGTACGGGGTGATTGACACCACCAGCGATCCAAGCGTCGAAATTGAATAAACGGCCAACGTTACAATGACCCCGTTGTCTGGCAACCCTGGTTTTGTCGGGCGGAGGTGCTGGCTCAAGCCCTATTAATCTTCCTTGAGGGTGTAGTTGAGACGAGCGATTTGCAAATTTACAGCAGCTCGGAGACACAAGCCTCGTTGCCAGATCCAAGCACCGTGCTTTGACCACAAGGGATCAGTCGAGACGCGAGTTGCGACAAACGTGCCCCAGTGTTGCTGTAGTGATGCCCGGCTCTCGGCCTCTTTTAGAGCTGATAACCCAGTTCTTGGTTGCCGGCTCTTTTCATTTTGCCTTTGTTGCCACTGGAAAAAACAGGTCACGAATTAATTTCCTGGAAAAAAACAGGTATTTCTCAGATGACCACCCCTGTAGTGGGTATATAGAGTGCTATATAACAAATAGCTTTTATGTACAGTTCCGTCATGGTAGTCGACGGCGACACTACTGTTAAGCGTTAACCTTATAACCTTATAAACTTATAAACTAGTCCGTGTTTCTCGCGGCGACGCCAGTAAGATTATGCTCTTCCGCTACAGACGTCCTACGTCACACGGAATCCATAATAACCAGTACCAAATATGGTCGATAAAAATTGAGGGATATCGTACCAGAATACCAGTATATGTTTTTTTGGGTCCATCGTAGACCCCTCAATAAACTAGATAATGGGTATCGCCCCCTGTAATACTACTGCCTGTAGGTTGAACCCTTTAAATGTTCGGTCTACGCATATATATATATTTATAAAGTAAAATAAATAAAAAACAGCTTTGAGATCGAGGGTTTCGTCGAAACTCATCTTTATATCTTCATATATGTCCTTATTTTGTTTGGCGAACCTGTGAGTATTGCATTGTCATCATATTGTGATATTGGTATGCATGACAAGTGTATGATGACGATGCCGAACAAGGTCTAACGCGCGTGCGTCATGGCTGTTCTTCCGTTGCGCCAGCAGAAGCTGCAGATGCAGGGGCCCTCTCATTGAAGTCAGAGAAACGAGACACCCTGAAGAGCCACGTGCTGCTGGAGGCGAGAAGGGCGAGGCTGACTTCAGAACTCCAGGCAAGTGGGACCCGCTCGCTCGCTCGCTCGCTCACGCTGCTGCTACATCAGCATCAGCACCGACACCGCTCCATCGCCTTTTTTTTAACGATAAATTTTCTGCGTTTTCCTCGTTTTTTTTCTGAGCTGCCGAGCTTTGTGTTTATTTCCATTTTTTTCATTAATCCTACGGCGCATGGGTAACAAGATACAGTAGCTCAAACCCTTTTTTACTGTAGTGCACTCTACTTCAACCTAAGTATGACTCTAATTGCGAGTGTTTTGTCCGCAGAATGCGATTGCAGCCCTTATAAGGTAGACGCCTTAAGCCGAAATGGGTTAAGCCCATCACACTTCCACATACCTGGTACAAAGTAAGTGCCGTGAGTCAATCTGTTTTTGCGTCTATACATGTTGTTTCTTTTCAACAGCCGAGCTATTACCAAGATGTTTCTGCGTCTATAATCTCGTTGTGTTTTTTTATTGTTTGTGCGTGGCCGAGTTTTTGTGCATGCCGTTTCTGCGTCCATCTCGTTGGTTTTTAGCAGCCGAGCTGTTTGTAGGCTGTGACGCAACACAATGCGTGTGTTTTATATTTGTTGCAAATCTTCGAGAGCCTTTTTCACCCTGTTTCTGCGCTTGTCTCGTGTTTCTATGAGCCGTCGAGCCTGTTTGCGAGCTATGTTTGCTTGTGTCTCCCTTTCGTTTGGGCCGCCCAGCCTTTTGCAGACTCTTAGAGCGTCTGTCTCGTCTCTTGAGAACCGCGGGGCAGTGTGAAAACCCGCAGAGGCATATGCGGACTGTTTATGCATCTAACTCGTTTTTTTGTGAGCCGCCGATATTTTCGCAAGTCATTTTTGTCTTTGCGTGGTTTTCTTCGGAGCTGTCGAGCTGTTTGCGTTGTGTTTATCCGACTATCTCGTTTCTTGTGAGCCTCCGGGGTATTTTCAGGCTTTTTTTGCATTATCACATTCTAGATTTTTTTTTGCATTATATTAGTCTCGTTTCTTATTAACCGCCGAGTATTTATGGAAGCTGCTTTGTGCGTGTCCCGTTCCTTGTCTGTGGGCGATCGGGTGACCGGGCGTTGGTGCGCTTGTCAAGCACCAGACATGGCGTATTGTCGGCGCACCAAGATGTCTGTTTCGTCCTGAAGATTCACTACTACAAGTAAACTAGAAGTTGTCTGGGTTGGTGGGCTGGGGGATTATATATTGATGAGACATCAGTAATACTATAGACATGTAGGGTCCGGTCTACCCCCGGGATCCGCATTGCGAGAGATAAACGTGTTGTGCTGTCAGCCATGCCACTACAGTGCTGGACAGTGCTGTACAGTGCTGTACGGGCGGAGGAGACACGGTCAGCCATACCTTTACAGTGCGGTACAAGCAGTGCGGTAGAGTGCGGAGAACGGTCAGCTATGCCACTACAGCAGTGCGGCACAGTCCGGTATAGTGCGGTCAGGGGGGTACTCCTTGCTCACAAAATTCCCACCGACAAGAAACATCTACCAGTAATAATTATGTGAGCAAGGCGAGAGTTACACCATATTGTCACACTATCCTTCGATAGCCTAAACCTTGACCATAAAGGCTAGAATATAGGACTTGGTGCGATTCTCGCCGCTGAGCACGATTTCTCAGTCCACTTTTCTTAGCGCCCTCCCTAACCCTAACCCTAAGTGTCCTTACTATAATAGGCTATTTTGATATTTGAGGCTATATTGTATGAGCCCGTGGGCGTCCCCCTCGTCTTTGTCGTGACCCTCCACTGACGGCCAAACCCATACAAGACGTACACAATGCCGGGATTATCCTCGCTGCTTCGCCCCGCTTTTGTTTTTATGTTTCTCGCTTCAGGCCATCTACCCGATCAAGTACCAGGAGAAGCTGCGCGAGTACACCATCCGAGGCTTGGAGCTGCCGGCCGACCTGTACAGCGTTGATGACGAGAGGATTTCTTCCGCCCTGGGGTACACGGCCCACCTCGTCTGCATGCTGGCTAAGTACCTGCAGGTCCCCCTCCGATACCAGCTCATCTACAATGCCTCGAGGTGTGTGTCTTGACTTCGAAGCTGTGAGTGTTGGAGACTCGATATTTTTTGCGTACCACTCTGTCCGATAATCTAGAAACCGTTTGGGCTCTGATGAAAATATCAAACGGGTATTATATTTCCAGCCAGATGTAAACCCTTTTGAAATAACACCTACATTTCTGGGGACAGCCTACTGTACTAAATACTATTAATATTAATAGTTAAAGTTAGAGTTGGCCTATATTTGCAGTAGAAAGAGGGTTATTTCCCCGAGGGCTGTTGACGGGTCGGGTCAAAACTCGCGGGCCGGGTCGGATGGAACCCGACCCGACCCGACCCGACCCGACCAGTGATATTCCGAATACCTCCTGGTCCGATCCGACCCGACCCGTGAGTTTTTGAAGACCTCCTGACCCGATCCGTGAGTTTTTGAAGACTTCCTGACCAGTGAATAGCCTTGGATGTTTCCCCTTCAGAACGGCACCCATGTTTTGGGGGGACAGACTGCTTGGAATGTGTGTATTTTTTTGTTTGAAGTGGGAAAAGAGTTAAGACACGATGATGGAGGGTGAAATATTGAAGCGCAGGATGTTAATGGGTGTGTGGATGGTATAGGAACTTTACCCACGCTTATTTGGCGGCCAGGCGTGTCACGTGCGTTGGTTATTCTAGTAATTTGTGGGGCGGGGGGGTTGAGTTCTGCTCCCGACGAAATCAACCTCCCCCCCTCCCCGTTATCTCCCCCCTCCCCCTTTACGTAGTATAGAAAAAACGCATTGAGCGCCCAACTGTTGGAGGTGTCTCTATTAGGAGTAGCAGCGGTGCTTCGTCTCGAAAGGGATGCGTGATCAATGGTTAACTGACTAAGGCAAGCAACCAATGAGTACGCCCTCCCCCTTCCCCCCCCTCCCCCCTATCCTCCTTCCTTTTCCCATTTTCCCTACCCGTTCCTCCTTGGGATCAGGTCTGCCGTCCGAGATAACGTTACCGGGGCGGGGGTGGCCTACCCCCTGTTCAGGAGGGGCGTGGAGAAGGAGCGATTCGATCGAGGCGTCTATCTCCTCGGTCGAGACGTTGAACAGATGTTGACCTCCAGAGGGGTGCCGGCGAAGAGGGGAGGCGGCCAGCTGCTCAGGAACCTCGAACGCCTCATGGCGGTGGAGGGGGCTTGACTTTTTATTGGCTTTCAAACCATGTTTTAGTTATAGGCGTTTCGGCTGTTGGTTATGTCCCGGTGGGGGGGGGGGGGGGGTCAGATGGGCGTGTCTTAATGATTAATGGAAGTTTCAGTTTTTTTTGTCGATCGTAAACCCGTTTTAACTGCATCCATGCCTCGGGAACAAGATACTTGCAGCTTTTGCAGTAGCGAGGGGTTTCATGAATAAAGGGCGGGAACGATCTGAAGGTAAGTGTGCAGCCCTGGTTGGCATTTCATTCTCAGATGGGATAACTATTCGCTACATACCTGGTACACATTATTACTATTATTATTATCTTGGACATCCGACTATCAATGTTTATGTAGCATGAGAGAGCTTCAACATTGATTTTACTCATAAGCTCATAAACACTACGAAAGATGAATAGCACAGAAACAAAAAGAGCTCTCTCTATGCACAAAATCTACTCCCCTCTGTACCTACTCCCGGCTTGAGCTTTGTCTATTGTCTACTTTATTCGCTGTCCTTACTCCTTCCTTCTCATCACACACTCTTATTGTCAATACCTATTATAGATCTTAAGTTGCATACAAGCTCCATCCCCACATCCCCACGCCATCGGTGGGGGTCTGTCATCCCCCCCCCCCTGCTCCTTCTTGTTTCCTGGGGTTCCCTATAAAGTGGAGCTTGAACCGCGACGCCCTCCTCGAAATGGCGACCTGTGTGGTCACAGAGATAAATTGGAGTAGTAGTTCCTTCACCACCCCCTTCCTCGCCATGGATCCTCCATGCCTCCTCCCCACGACGCTAGCTGCTAGCTGGTCCATGAAATAGCTGCCCTCTACCCCCAAGGCGCCCAAAGCTTTCCACCCCTAAAGTGGCAAGTTTATGGCTCCGTTCGTCGAAGGACACATGTCCCGGACGAGCGTAGTGTTGACGCTTGCGCGCCTCGGAGGTAGAGGCAGCTGATTGACCCATCGTGATCAGCATTGCCTCCGCGCAGGCGTACCTGCGCTTAAGGGTCTGCATGGCTGACGTCCAGCAGAATGGACTTGTCCCTATACTCCCGGTTAGGAGCGTCTCGAAGACTTCCTCTCCTGATGACGGTATCCACCCGCAGGTTCCTTTCCGCAGTGAATGGTTCGCCTCTCTCCCCTTGGTGTGGAATTCCGAGCCGCTTCAAAGTGCGGGGGATCGCGTGGAGAAGTGGTTGGTGCTGGTTCACTTGCGCTCCAGCTCTGGGACAGATGCATGCGTCCCGGGTGTCCACGTTGACTGCATTGCAGCAGGGGCACCTCACTGACACGTGCTCCTCGATCCCTAGGAAGCGCCTTCCCATGCCCACGAACTCTGCTGCGGGTATGACCCGGAGCGAGTCTGTCGGCCTCGCCCGAAGGCATGCGGTGGCTCCTGCACTTGGAGGCTCCTGTAACGAGCCTTGGCGAAGGCCTTTGTCTTGCACCTTCCAAGCGGGTCACCCGGTCCCTGCGGGCGTGATGTCCCCGGAAGCTGGTCTAGCAAGGCTGTGTGGGCAGCATGCCTGCCCTGGTTGACCAAATTGCCCAACGTATATTGGGCTTTCGTGGAGTTCGTAGTGACGGCGTCGTGCGGCAGCCACCATGTTGGCCTCTGGGATATTTGGGGCCCGGTTCCCCTCTGCACCTAGACCCTATTCCAGCCAAGAGTCGGGGACAATTCCTGCCATCACTTCTTTTGAGTCCCCCCATGTATCTCGAATCTCCCGCAAGCTGCCACCTAGCTGAGAAATGATGCTCGATTCGAGGAGCCCCCTCCTCACTCGGTCTCCTAACAGGCCCGTGAGGTCTGCTAGAATCTCCGGTAGGGTTTCCACCCTGCTTCCAATGGAGGCAGACATTCGCCTCGCTTCCGTCGACGGTAGCCCTAACCCTCCTGCTCCTAAAAAAAGTCGTGCTTGGGCTTTCTGGTGAGGATTCAGAGTCGGTTGATTGCCGGGGCACCCTTCCAGGAAAAACGGCTGTGCCTCCTCCACTGCGGGTAGCTCCAGGATCGTTCCGTACACCCACTGCACTCCGTTGTCAGCTCTTTCGCATGCTTTGAGGGACAGCGTCGTGTTCAGAGCCCTTTCCAGGTAAATTGTCCTCTGCCCCAGGGATTCGATGGCGATGAGGGCCGCCGCTTGCTTGCCCGGCTTGTTAGCGAGGCAGCGCGCTAGGCGGTCCGCTCCGCTGTCGCCCACTACCTCAATTGCTTGGTCCATCACGTATTCGTCCGTGCCGATCGGAACACCTACCACCGTCGCTCCTCCTTTGCCTGCGATGCTGACATCAACGCTTTACAGGGGCGAAATCTCCTCCGCCGTCGGGGCGTACCCCTTGGGTGGTATCGCCACGGTCTTGGCGGGGTTGACCACAATGGCAACGCCTTCTAGCTTTTGTCGCAGGAAGGCAAAGACTCTGACCGTGTCAGCCGTGATCCTCGTAAGGCCGAGAGAGACATCATCCATGTACTCGAAGGATTCCACTCATTCGCCCCCAAACTCCTCTCGGAGGCGCTTCATCCCTGGTCGTAACGCTAGACAGATCATTGCCGGCCCCATGGGGACCACTAAGCCATAGCACTTGGCCATAAACGGCGTAAGCGCTGGCATGCAGTTGACCGCCTCTGCAAGCACCGCCTTCCTTTTGACGGTGTTGAAGGCGTTGGAACAGTCTTTGAGAACGAACCAGTTGCCCGTCTTGTTCAGCATTCTATTCCTGAGATCCACATACTCCACGCCACCGGGTATGGCGACCCCAAACTGCCTCACCTCTCGGTTGACCTTTTCCAACCGCGGCCGCCCCTGTCGCATAGCCCCTGCGGTGACGAGCCTCCTCCATGTCATGCCCACGCAAACCGGCCGGCACTTTTCCTCTAATACGGTGAGGTTCGACTACAAAAAGAGCTGCCAGAAACGCGTCCGGCTCGTCGACGATTCTCGTCCGAAAGGCTGTCATGCCCTTTCCGAACTCCTCCCGCCCGATGGCGGTGTAAATGATGGACTGCTGGTGGGAAAATCGCTGACCGTCGTTTCCAGATGCTGAGAGGGCGCGGCGGGAGCTGATCACGTCGAAGAGCACCTTGGACGCGTATTCGTCGTCCGGGCGCCAAGGGGGAGCATTTCCACCCCCCACCTCGATGGCGCTCGCTAGCACTGCAGCCGCGGCCGCCGCCGCCGCGGAAATGGCGGCGTGGTCTTCGGATGGGAACTTGGACACCTGTCTGCTTCACGTATCTTCGACTCCCGGTGATCGTGGCTCTGCCAGAAGGTTGCGTGGTGCAACATTGACGCCTCCCGCGTGGCGACACGCCGACGGCGCTCGTTCATGCTTCGCGTCGTCTGAAGCGTCATGGACAGCACCCCTTGGCCTGGAGTCCCCTTCCCTGGTGAACGCCATCAGCCATGGGAGCAGAAGCACCATGCCCCCGCTCTCCACCAACGCGAACCTTTGTCTCCTCTTGATCCGGCCGACCGGTAAGTGGAGTAGAGCTGGGATGAGGTACCATAACTTAATCGCTCGTAGCAGCGAGTTCGGCGTCGCCGAGTCCCGGTTCGGCCGATGCTCTCCCATATCGTGGTTGAGGATGCCGAGAACATGAATGCTCAGGCGTGCATGTGCGCCTGCCAACTGCGGCTGCACTTTATTCCCGGTTGCGAATTGTTGCCTAAGGTCATCCAACGAAATGGCGTCGAATGGTGGCTCTATACCCAGGTGGTTATGATCCCACCCGTACCAAAGCCCTCGGCTGCGCAGGTCCTCACCGCCTATGGTTCCCCCTCCTATCCTCCCGGCCTGGTTGCAGAGACCCGCATCCACTTGAACCGTCGCCTCCAGTGCGTCCCGTCTTAGTTGCTGGGCTCCGTAGTTGGCTGCTGGGCAGCGGAGTAGTGCCGGTGCCGCGCCTCTCGCGAGAAACTTGACCACACAACGAGCGTGAAGCACGTGGCGTCTTTGCCCATATGGAAAGAGTACCGCCCGGTGCCCGAGCTGGAGCGTTACACCGCATACCCCGCACGCCACTCCTCCTCGTATCCCCGCGAAAGGCGTTGAGGCGCGTTGCGCTCCCGGGTCCCCTTTCTGGCGCCCTGGGGGATCCT
Source organism: Saccharina japonica (assembly GCA_008828725.1). NCBI lineage: Eukaryota > Phaeophyceae > Laminariales > Laminariaceae > Saccharina > Saccharina japonica. Next base: position 137,708 of record MEHQ01002632.1, read on the forward strand.
CAGGGCCGGAGCCTCTCCGTTTAGAGTGCTAGACCCACCGTCGTTCGATGCGACTCCTCTCCCTCCACTTCTTTGGCTCGCCTTTCTTCCTCCCAGCCCCCCTACACGTCTCTCTGGTTTCCGCATCTCCTCCCCCTCCCTATCTCCGCCTTCTCTGCTAGGATCGCTCCTCGTACCCCTCCCCGCCCTCTCTGCCCCCTCCACCCCCTCTTCCCCCCCCATTCCCCCCGCCGACCTTGCCATCCGTTCCCTCTCCGCTCCCTCTGCTCCCACCGCTCTGCCGTTCCCTCCGCCCCCCCCGCCCCCCCCGCTCTCTTCTCCCGCGCTTCTTCACTCGGTCCCGTCGTTATCCCCTCCCTCTCTGCCTTACCTTCCGCTCCCCCGCCTGCTGACGGGGGTAGAATACTACCTCCTCCCAACGCTCTGTGTGCCTAGCTCTCCTCCGCTCTTCCTTCTCTACCCTCCCTCTCCCCCCGCGCTTTCTCTGGTTCGTCTCGCCCTCCTCTTCGCTCTTCGGCCGAACCCCTTCCGCGAACTCTCCCCACCCCCACCGCTCCTACCGCTCCTGCCGCGCCCCCCTCGCCTCCCGCATCTCCACCGGCCCCCTATCGCGTCCTGTGCGCTTCCCGCTCCGCGCCGCGCTCTCGCCCCTTTCCCATATTAATATATGACACATATATAGGCTGGGTTGGCATCGTTTGGCGACTACGCTGTAAAACACGCCTCTCACTGAGTGAGTTAGACAACCAGGGTACTGTTTTTTTTTGGCGGTCACCAAGGCTGGCGGTTTTGTTAGACCATTTGTGCGGGGTTGAGAACCTCGACTCTGCACAAGGGGAATGGTCGTATCACGTAGTGTGTATATGTTAAGGCATGCGCGAGGCAGATACATAGTAATACCCATTGCTGTCTCTGGAGTGGACACACCAGAAGTCAAATCAATTGGATGGCGGCTGTCGTCCATATGCAAGATGCAAGACTGTCCGCCTCACAAGCGGTTCTTAGTAGGATGCAGCTCACCCTTCATGCGGCTCGCCTAAAACCTCACGGCGCTTCGCGCTTGGTGCCAGCAATGTCTGCCTGGTCGGTGAAAAGCCGACATGCTCCGTCCCGGCATTGTAGAGATGCGAGGGTCTATGGTCATATGACTAAAGCCTTGCACGGCATGAGGACCCCCCCTTCTCCTCACTCCCCCCTTGCTGACGAGGGTGGCGGACTACCCCCCTGCCTGGGGTTTCGCCCCGTACTCGTGTGGTCCCCTCTTCCTGCACTGGCTGTTCGTGACCCCCTCCCAGATCCTCTCGATCGGCCTCGTCTGCCCCTTGCAATCACTCCTATCCTTCTCTCGCTATTTCGGCACTGCCTCTCCGGGGGTTGTCGACGCGGCTCCAGACCTTACCCGGGCCATTCCTGTCTGTTCCACTGGCGTTATATAACTGTTCCCCGCGTTCTGTTGGCCCTCTATGGTGCCCGGAGTTGTGATTTCTTGCCCCAGCTGCCCCCTCCTCCTCGGGTCTCTTATTAGCGTCGGTTTCGATTCTCTCGGCGCAGGCTCCGCATCCACCGGAAAGGGAGGGGGCGTGAGACCCTACTCGACGTCGAGGCCTACCAAGTATTCTTGGACGTGGGGCCCAATGTAGAGCCTCCGGTTTTTTAACCAAAGCAGGATATCCTGCGATCGGATCCCGAACACGGTGAATAGCGCACGATAGCGACCGGCAGCCGCTTCCCGTTCCCTTGGGTAGGGAAAATCTAGGTAAGCCCCTTGAGGGAGGTCCAGAGCGTCGGCGAACAGGGAGCACAAGAGGAACGGAGAGGTTCGGCTCCTCCCGTGGGCATTAACCATGAGCTCGAACGAGCTATATACGCTGGTTGTCAGGTAACTAGCTGCCCCCGGCCCTAGGACGTCCCGTTGAAGGAGTTTGGCGAATTGCATGACGTTCTTTAACGCCACCCATCTCCCCCCAGACTCGTTAATTGGCAGGCCTCTAGTAAGCTCCGACGGGGGGGGGGGGGGGGGGGGGGGTCGCCTTCCCCCCTCGCGGTGGCACACAAGGCAGGACCTCGGGTCTACATGCCGTCTCGGGAGGCGCTCCGCTCGACCCAGCGTGCAACTGATGTGCACAGTTCCTTCGTGGGGGCACGGGACGGGTACCGGCATGTGGTTTCCCCTTGACCCCCCTGCCGAGTCTTCTAGAGGCAATCCACAGTATGTGCATGCTGCCTCTGCCTCCTCTCTCGCTCCCCCTTTTTTATGTTCTGGGTTCGCGGCCTCCTCCTCCTCCTCCTCCTCCTCCTCCAAAATTGCTGCCCTCCATGATCTTGCCAGCTGTCCCTGTCGGTGCATACCCTACTCCGTAGCACCGTCATATCGGAGCAATCCCATGGTAGGGGTGCCGCCATATTTTCTGAGCTCCTCACAATGGGTACTCCATGTTTCAACCCGAAACATAGTCGTAGCTTCGAGGAATTGTGTTCGCGCGACCCGACTGAACGCTTCTACGGACTGGTCCTCACACGAAAAACTAGTAAAAGTAGCATGCAAACAGCTCATTGCCTACTGAGGAGCGCAGCTGGTAAGAAATGTTCAGCCACAAAAGTCAAACCCTGTTGGTTATATAGCATAGGCCACTGGCCTGCTCAGTCTAAGTCACGTGACTCAGTAGGCCAGTGGTCTATGCTATATAACCAACAAAATATATACTTTCGGGTTCGTTGATTCTCACTTTGCTGCATTGATCTCCGGGGCACTCCCTTCGCCACGGACTAGTGTCCAGGAGCACACTATCATAACCATTAATATTGTCTCCAGCGCGCTCACTCGAACATAACAAATTGTGAAATCGGCGGGAATCAAACCCCCGACCCTCCCTTGGGAATTACATAGCACTACCCACTGAACCACAGAGTCACACTTTCGAGCATGCGCGCTGGAGACAATATTAATGGATATGATAGTGTGCTCCTGGACACTAGTCCGTGGCAAGGGGAGTGCCCCGGAGATCAATGCAGCAAAGTGAGAATCGACGAACCCGAAAGTATATATTGTGTTGGTTATATAGCATAGACCACTGGCCTACTTAGTCACGTGACTGAGTAGGCCAGTGGTCTATGCTACGGTATAACCAACAAACCCCCCCTACCGAGGGATGCGTCATCGTTGGTGTAGTCTCGGCATTATCTCCGCGAGTCTGAACGCTCTCCGACGGGGCGGCCCATTTCTTCCTCTTATATGGCTACCCCAAACCGATCTTCTTCCCTGTCGAAGGCACCCTGTGCGTTATCCACAGCACATTTCCGTGTAAGCAATCCATCCCTCGAAAGCGAACCTGTGATGGTCTATAATTTTCTCCCCACAGGCCCCGCACGGCGTTTCCATGGGCGCTTGCTGGGGGACCGTGCCACGCCAGTCCCTCTCTCGGTTTCATTCCTCTCTCGGTTGCATTCCTCGACAGATATATCGTTCCGGTTGGGATGATGGACCTCCTATTGAGACGGAGCTCCGCTGCGGCGACCCTGGCTCCTATGGTTCTCTCCTCCGGCGTACCCGTTGATTTGCCAAGCCCCCGGGTCTGTTTGGAGAAGGGCGCGTAGATCCACCTCTTAGTGTGTGATTGCGCGAACCTCGTTGGCCCTAGCTCGTGGGATCTTATCTTCAGCCAAGCCTAGGGCTCAACGGCGGTGCACATCGCAATTACGGTTTTGGTGTCTACCAGGTATCTGGGGGGTGCTGACGTGCTGACGTTGTCTGTCTGTGACCAAGCCCTGACGCCTTCCGTATTTACCCATGCCAGACAACATACAGCAGCAGAGCAGTAGAAGGGATAACGTACACTACAACACACAGGACAACTACTGTTGTTGTGATACCAAGTATATATATTATAGCAAGAAAACAATCACTATACTCGTAAGGAAAAACAAGCTGAGACCCACTGAGAAATTCCCTTCGTATAGGTTTCATCTATAGGGTCGTCTTCTGCAACAAAATTATATTTTATAAAAACTGTATTGTAACCAAAACAATTTTTTTGTCCGTCTGTCCCCCCCAATTCAGAAGCCCCGAACCTACACTGCTGTGCACGAATTTTTGTTTTTCCAAATGGTCCCTAACCGTTGACGCCCATGCTGCGCGCAGCGGAAATCGATAGTAGACCCACACAACAAGCGTTCCGTTCCAACATCTGGCTTCGGTGTACTCTACCTAGAGAACCAATCGGCGATAGGCGCCAGACCGAGAGAGACAGCGAGCGTATCCGTATGCATTATTTTTTTTGTCACTGATGTACCTGTGGGTCCCAAATGGACGGATTACTACGTACCAATACAGCAGAGCAGTGCCAACTATATGTGTTGCCGTGCTGTTCCCCCGTATATTCTGCTTATAGATCTTATTCTGAAGCTTGGACGCTGGCATGAAGAGGCCATCCCGCGTGGTGTGTGCTGCTACATTGATTGTTTCTGTTTTGTCTGTTTTGTCTCCTTCGGGCTATAGGGTAGTGATGACGAATGGTTGCGCCAGCTGCACCTAAGAGGACAGCTAAGAGGGGTACTTTATTCGTAAGTAATTCGCCCATTGGAAGTACGCGTATTGTGTGTTGATCTCTTTAAGTTTTTGGGTTTGATGCGTTTGGACACTCGAGATCGCTCTTTGGTCCCTTGACTGACAGCCCTATTGCACTAAAACCAGCAAACGAGGGTAAAAATAAGCATTGACGTGCCCAGTAAGACCATTCTCCTACGCACGGTACCACCATGTTTTACCACGGTGAGACCGCGATACTGCACACACCGTCATAATTGCTTCACTTCTTGCTAGGAGGCATGGCCGTATTAATAGCACCGCCACTAAATAGTATCGCCAAGACGAACCGGTCGTATGTATGTAAGAGACTACAACACACAATCTCCCACAATATGTATCCGTTGAGTTTACTTCCATGGAAATTTCTATGGAATTTATTTTTACTTTCTCCATATAATTTTTTCTACTTCCGGAAGTAAATTCAGCTTCCATGGTACTGTAGTTTTTTTTTCTTCCATGGAAGTAAAACATGGAAGCGAGGGAAGCTCCCATGAATTCACCCCCTGATCCCAGTTGGTACACCGTCCCACCCAAAGTGGGCCCACCCCGATTACCAAAACGTGGACCAATTTTAAATGGGATACTGCAAACCGTGTAGCGCGCAGCGCAGAACCACACACTAGACTCATCTAGTGGCTGAAGGTCTTTTTCAAACGGAAATTTGCTTCCATGGAAGCAAGTACTCTTTACTTATTTTACTTCCTCCATGGGAGTTGTCATTGAAGTAAAAAAAACTTCCATGGAAGTAAACTTTTACTTTACTTCCATGGAAAAGCAAAACAACTTGTGCATACCTCGTAGTGAAATGATGTGCATAGATAGGCAGTGTGTACTACCGTACATGCAGTACGTATGATACCTCAAATACATGATGAATTCATAAAAACAGTTTACTTCCCCCAAACCGCACTGTCGCATTAAATCCTTCGTACAGATCTGCGGCGTAAAGAGGCCGAAACCGAGGTAAGCCGTAAGCAAAGCATAGGCTGACGCCCACGAAAAAAAAAACACGCGTACCTACCCACCACCAGTTACAGTATTCATGACATCCAATAGCGACAAACCAACCGCTACAACAAACCGGACCCACACAGGGACTGTATTAATAGTGTTATGGTATTGGGGGCAGTTAGTGTACAATGGCTGCAGGATTTTCGGTTCCAACGTTTCTTCTTTTTGACGTTCCTTGCTCGGCTTCGTAGCCTTGCCGTTCAGAGTTGTGGGAGCGGGTTTTGAGGAGCCGCATCTTCGACTCATGTTTTAGCTCGTGGAATCGGGGTTTCCACGAATTTGTCATATTTCTGCATATATATACGGCTCATCAGGGTGGGCTTGTGTTATGGTATTGCTGGAATGATGTGGAATCGCTTGGTAAATACCTGGTATCAGGTATTTGGATCGTATTGGTATTACTTGGAAGGCGTATCTCAGATGGGAACCAGGGGGGTTCCCAGACGCCCTTCCCCTTTTGTCTCAGTCTTTCATCACGCAAAGGGAATATACTTGCTCTTCTTCTATCTCTAAGCAAACAACACACGTGAGTACCAACGAGTACCCGTTACATAGGCTGACCTGGCTAGGGATACCCTGTCCCCTTACACTAGTATACATAATCCTATCAGGAGTGTACTCGTAGCATTTTTGTTTCTTCTCCATCCCAGTTATTACTGCAACACCAATTTGTTTCTTATTCCCGTCCACTCATCATTTTGTTGCGAATGTGGGGGGACATAAAAAGTGGCGCGGGGTTCTCCTTCGTTACTGATTGTTGTTCCAAGTACATATATACGTGGGTGCCAGGCCCTCGGCCCAACCGTCGCATGGATATAGGGATATGCCCTGCGTCGGCTTCACCCTTTGTCGAGGTCATAGATATCGGTATATGATTGTGCTACTGCTCTGGTCGTTCGTATGCCAAGACTACTGTTTGCCGTGTTCGTCACTCCCGTATATGCTGTCCCGTGCACAAGTAATGACTGATGACACCCAAGACCCTTGAATGCGAGGCAAGGGCAGAGGGCAGTCCCCCTTGCCACACACACCGTATCGTTCATCCAGCTTGTCGTCAAGCCTGGATGCTCCAACAACCTGGCGTCTCCACGACGCTAACTAAAAGACAGAGAGAAAAGTGATACGTACAGACTCAAGCCGAACCTGAGTCCGTACTCATATTGGCGTCGATGGCAGGACCTTTCTTGAGAGAAAGTTTTGTAGAGTTCGTGCCCATATGAAACGTATACTGTACAGCAGACCACTGCTGCATCTGATGAAGCATGTGATAGCGTGGGGGGAAGCGTTCAACCAATCGTTATACGCAAATGTGTGCATATACCACGAGTATACACTTGGGCATCATTTTAGGCTTAATTAAGCGGAATAGCAGCCGTGTGCAGTGTGCATATACTCGAAGTATACATCTGGCACCGTTACAATCGACCAATTCATGGATCTTGAGCAAAGCAAACGTCTACAATATCGATATATAGCGTCACAAAAACAATCAAGATCATGGCGTCCAATGCCTGATATTGCATTCTTCGACCCCCCCCCTCTACTGAAACTCACCATTACAGCTTTAACTCTTGTATTTCAATGCCGGATAATCCCGACCACACGCTATATCGCCCCAACCAAATAAGTCCAAGTCGTGTCCTCTGAACACTTTATGGTGGGTAATCGCAACGTGCAGCGTCTTGAAAAGGCTGAACAAGAGACGACCTGTGACTCCGTTCTAAAGTAGCTTTCGTGCCCATAAATATAGCGGATTTACTGTATCGACGATCTACCTCGGCAGGCGTGAGCTGAGCCGCTTCCTTCATGCCGCGCAGCCTCTTGACCCTCTCTACAAAGTGTTCCTACTCACGCAATAATAGTGCTATTCGTCCTACGATGCCTGGTATCCCTCCAATTCACCATGATTCACCTGTGATTCACAAGGATCCGTGAATACTCGGTGTAAATTGAAAAAACAGCCCCAACGAGCTCTGGCCATCCCCTGCCAGACATTAAGAAGGACAACGCACAGCTTCATTCGAAGTACTGTCGTATTGGGCCCGAGGGTGTCTGAAGATCGCCACCACATTATCGACAAGATCGCTCGCGTTCACCGCGATACCATTTTCCCACTTGGCTTCCAAGGCCTCCCGACCTCTTCTCCTTGGAAGGCTTTTTTCCTCCTGTCTGGGTGATTTCTAGCTGAGAAACGTACGGTGGTAGTCTACGTACCTTCCGGAGGAGCTCGTCGATTTCGACAAGCCCAGTGAATTATTCCTTCCGAGATTGAATTGCATTTCGCGCTGGCAATCTACCCAGAAGATCCAACTTGAATAACGCCCCGACACAACCCCCGGCCGTTTTGAGCTGTACTCTTTATTTCTTGTTATCACTTGAAGTCTTCTTGGCCAGCGAAGCCTTCCTCTTTGTGACCTTGAGTACCCGCCGTAGGCCGTTCCTAATGGTGCCATAATTGTGGCAGAGGCATCGTACGTTTGTATCCACTCTAGCCTGCCTCTTCTGACGTTTTGTTGTGAAAGAGAGCCGGGGTGTAGGCTTCTCAGTACTCTGAGGACCTCGCCCGGTCCCTCGTGTTCTCCCAACCACCTCGCACACTCTGAAATAAAACTGTTAATATTATGTTTATCCTCAGTACAAGCTCAACATGTATGATTTCTTGTGATTGTGGGCGTAAAAGCAGCCTGTCGACCCTAGAAAGTAGCACCGTTGCTGCGTCCGTGTCGTTACAAGTAAGACTCAAAAACTATCCCGCTTCCAACCCAGCACCCCGGGCTGTGCGACGTGTAGCCAATACCATGTTCGTCACAAGGTCAAGGCTTCGTCCCGTTTCCTACATCAAGTCTTAACCCTTTCCCCCTCATGCTAATCCCTGAGCAAATTGTACCCGAAACATGGTTGAACGGGAGTAAGGGGGCGCATAGGTCACAGCAAGTACGCTGTTAAAACTATTGCACGCCTGGTACTACCCCTACGTCGGTCGAGCGGACGATCACACACCCGCGCATATCAACCAAAATGTTGCTGCAATAGCACCCCCACTTTCCATCCCATTTATGATCTTCGCCCTTCCTTTCTCTCTCCCTCTCTAGTCGTAAGTCAGATCTGGCGTCGCTAAGTAGGCTATTCTCCTCCCTCCCCACTACGGTACGTGCCTTGCATTTTTATCGCGAGAAGGCTTCTATTATAAGCCCTTTCTTTGCCTCGTCGACTATTAATAGCATCGAATTGCGCTTACCCACGCTGCTATAATAGGCGCTCTCAGCAGTTTGTGTTGACTCCGTTTTTTTTTTGCAAATAAATTCAAAAGTCTGACCCACGTGGGATTCGAACTCACGAAATCAACTCTAGCAGCATTCGAGGGTACCACTAGTCCACCGGGGCGACCGGTGACTTCAACTATATAGATAGAAATATTATATGTATACAACTGGTACGATATATAATCCCAGAAGACGCAAGATAAAGCACCAACTCGTTTTTTGGATGTTTGAATGCTGTCCCTGGCTGTCACTCGGACTGCTCCAACGAAACAACGGAATCCTAACTTAAATGTATGAATATACCAAGCAAATACAAATAAACACCAGGTAGATACAAGGTAGATATATTTATATAGTACCAGGTAATATATAGACCCAAGAACGCTGGATTCCATGGGAGGGGGGGCAGCACTGACACGAAATCGACCCGCAGCTTAGTTGCAACAGTCAAGTCGGAGTGATGTGCGATTAAAACCTTGCGACCTGAAAGGTGTTTTGCTCCCCCCCCCCTCTCCCCTCTGCCTGGTTGGTGAAAACCCAACGTGCTTCGTCCCGGCATTGTAGGGATGCGAGGGTCTAGGGTCATACGACTACGGCCGTCACGATATGAGTACACCCCCTTCCCCCTCAGACAAACGCCACCCACGAGCATACATAAAATACGCACGAGCACCCATTAAAAAAATCGGCTGCTTTATTGCCCAAGTTTCCCTACCTTAGTGCAACTATGGCGGGGGGAATATAAATCAAAGCCACGTAAGGTGTGTTTACATAGAGGACACATTTTTCTGGGAGGGTCTATCGTGAATTCTGACCACTATGCCCCCCCGTACTTGTAGACCGGATCTAATGGGGATTTTCGTCCAGTAATGTCCTGAGAAGCAAGGCTACGGACCACACACTACAACTGGCCAAACAACGCGTCGCTATGTGATGTGTGACAAGCGTACGCACGCACGGGTGGCGAGAAAATTCCGAGCTAAAAGCTCAAAAGGATTGTTTTTGCCCCCAAACCTATGCTACTGCTACCGCTACCGCAACATCAAACCGTTACCACCACCACTACCGCTAGTGTAACACCAAACCGCTACCACTACTTTGACACCAAACCGTTACCACTACCGCAGTCGACAGGTTTGCCGCCAAGAAAAGCAACGCCGAGAGGAAACAAGGGACGCCACAAAAAATACGGAAAACAGCCGATCCCGTCGCCGCCGATTTCACCACCGAAATGTGATGAACCAATTTCCGCATCTCAGCAACCCAGAGATAGCAGCTGAGGATACGCGTCGACATCTCCCGCCTTCATTTCATCGCATGACGAGTGTGTCGCGATACCTCTCGCCGCCAGGGCAACCCCCACCCTGCTTGCCGCGAACTCCAGGCTAACCGGCGCGGCACGCGGGGCGGGAAATACCTGTACATTGGCGGCGTGCACACTTGCAGCTGGAGGCGAGGGAGCGCTGCTGTCCGGCGGCGAGGACGACTTGAAAGAGCGCAGACGTTTGAGGGGGTTTTTGTCCACCATGCTTGGCGGCATGTAGGGGATGTCGTCCGACAAGAAACTGGGTAGCGACAGAGGTGCCAGGCCACAGAAGAGACCGAACATGTACCTATTTCAAGAGGCAAATAAGAGGCGGGGCGGAGGACAGGGAGGGGGGCGCAGGCCGCGTGTTTGTATGTTTACCGAGAACGGTCCAGGGTCTCGATTCGAAAACTTGAATAGAAAACGACACTTGCTTACGTTTGCGCTTCCGTCGATGGCATATTGCACCTAACGGTAGTCTAATTCCTACCTGGTAGTTCGCAATGTACGAGGCGTTGGTTCAAACCACACACCCGCGGCATGTGCCTGCGCCCCTGTTGTGTTTCCGCTCTACCTTGTTGTTGTCCTCGCATAAATGTATCGCCATAACCTGGTCCGTGGCTATATTGTTGATCGCGTACTAAACGCGCCGCCCCATGGCAACTACTGTAGTTGTAGTTGCATCACCAAACATGGTACAATTAATACTTAATACTGTAGTATATTTATACCACATATCAATGCTCGTGATCGAAGATAGTACCAGCTACGAAGGTACCAATAGTGCTCCTTTCACTCCGTCGAAATTCGCGGTCAACGGTCTCGCACGTTTCACAACAAAGATTTTCGTCTATGCGTTCCAAATTCGGGATCATGTGTTGTCCTGGAACGCACGTACATCGAGACGAACACCCCCAAGACGTCAAGCGATGCCGTTCTGTCTACTATCCACTACCAGGAATTGAATAGCGCGCACTGTCCACCCACCCTTGTGCGACGCAGTCGTCCGAGTATGTCACCGCTATCTGGATGGCTCCAAAGTCGTCACCCAGGTTCGGGACTAGTGGACGAAGAGGAACCCACAGCGTCACCCTAGCGGGCAACAGCACCGGCACCAGCAGCAACAGGTGCAACGAAGGGGGAGAATGGGTCAACAAACACAAGCGAACATACCTATTGCATCTGCCCCTGTAACTACAGCGCCTGAAATACAGGTCAACAACCATGAGCGATAAAACAAATGACCCCAAGAGTAGAAAATAGGTTATTACACGGTGTGCATGGAAGACGATCGCGAGACACCTCATTAAATGTTATTGACGTATCAGGTACAATACATCATGTGGACACGAAGTCGTGTGTTTCGTATGGCACTTGGTCGTTGGCTCAAAAACAAAACGCAAAAAATACGTCAATGCTGATTGTTGTTGTCGCTCTCACATAGTAAACCCATCACCAAAATCCAGAGAGAGATATTTCGTGCCCACAGGTTTTCGATTGGCCACAAAGAGAGGCTCCAGGAACTCTGGAGTGGAAGAATACTCCAGGAAAAAATAAAACAAGGAAAATTACATAGCAACTGGAGCAAGCCGTACACCTCAGGCAAGTAAATAAAAGTGAAATCCGCGTGTGTGCGCGTGCATGCATGCGTACGTACGTACCAGATACAAGTCTGAGGGTCAATATGCGGCGTAAATACCAGTTCAGTAAACTTAGAGTTCGGTATTTCCTGCAAGCACGATACGAGAAGAATAGCCCTGGCGGTCGGCACGCTGACTATATCATGAACTACTGTAACTAACTTGCCATGAGCAAAATGTCGAGCCCCATAGACAAGCATCAAGGAACATTGTTGTGGGTCGGTCTGAGTGGATCGAGTATGGTGCACCAACCAATATCACAACATCAACTCTGTCATATTGCCTCCTTTAACGTTTGGGCGTTACCCCTTTTAAGTGATACAAGGGTTAGAAGGGTTAGTCACCAAACCAAAAACGTTTTTTTGTGCGATGAATTGTATACCATTTGTCTGCAAGCAGCGTGAGCCCCCCACACTACTGGTACCGTATATAGGACCATGTTGCGCCCATGCCGTACGCCTCCTTGCATTGCATCAACCATTGCAACCATTGTACCTCGGACGCTGATTTGTGACATACCCCAAACGCAGAGGCTGTTGCCGTAGTCATCCATTTTTACCGTCACTTCTCTCTCAAGTCCCAACAGGGTTAAAGCGGCTCTTTCATGGTGAACATTTTTCAGCACTCTCCGAATACCAACCCAGGTAGAGTAACCTCTTCCAGCGGAAGCCTGTGCTACCACCAGCCAAGGGTGTACCAACACTATTTATGCCCTAAAAAATGTTGAGAGAACTTTAAGCGAAGTGCGCTCATGAAGGTCGGAAGGGGGACGTTTTTGGGTATCCACAGCTGGCTGCCGACTGCTGCGAGGAGGGTTGCTGCGTCGACAAGCGAGACTGTCAGGGAGGTGCAGAGGACAAAGTGATAAATCAGGGTCAGACGCGACTTAGCAAGACCGGTCATCTACTGCTGGGGCTGAGACGACCAAACGACTACAGTATACCTACTGTATATAGTGCGGGTACTGCGTACGAGGCAGCATCTGCATCAGCACATCGACCCATCAATGGTTCGAGGCGCCAGTGTTGGCATTCTCATTTGATCGAGTAGACGGTGGCAAAAGTACTATCCTCGGAGTGATATTTGGAGATAGTGTCAAGCCCGTAGGAAGCCCATACAGTTGTGGCTGAAGCCCGAACCGAGTGCAGCAAGTACACACCGTCAAGTTGCGAAATCCCACGCCCACAAAAGTTGCGGCTGAAAGCACGCACCAAGTGCGGCACGATTGTGTCAAGTGTGGCAGAGCAATTTTTTCGTAAAATCGCTGAATTCCCAAAGCTGACGTGAGCAACGAAAATTCCGTCAACTCGAGGAATCCGCAAAGTTGCAGCACGTACGCACCAGGTGCGGCACAGCAGTACAAACAAGAGCTCTCCGCAAGATGAAGGACACCAGTAGAAACAGAGTGGCGACATTGGCAAAGGACCTCCCGCGGTTCGACGTGAAGGACAAGAATGACTATCGCGGCTGGAAGGCACGGGTGGAGGTCCACCTCAACACGTCCACCCCTGACACCTATTAATAAAGCATATTCCCAGGGTAGGAACAGCCCAACCAGACTGCAGGCGGCAACCTGATCAGGTGGCAGCACAAAAACGACAACCTCTCGTACCCTGTCCTCTTTTTCGCTACAAACGGGGGAGCCACTACAGTTGCACAGTATGACGAGGGCAAGGCAAATGACCGGAAGATGGACTCCCTACCAGCGACATCAGCTTCTTCGTCAGCAACTGCAGTTTCATCAGCTGCAGCATCATCAGCTGCAGCATCATCAGATACTTGAGCAGAAATAGCAACACCAGCAACAACGGCCTCTGCAGTGGCTTATTAGACCGGTACCATAAATGGGGCAGAGAGAGTTCTCGTGCAGGAGGTTACCACTACACGAAACGCGGTAAGGCACGTGCTTGGCACAGAGCATGTATGGTATTTTCGCTTTAGTTGCTTAATCTACTTTCGAGGTCAGTGCAACCCACGACTTTGAACCCTTGTGTTTCCTTTCCAAACGGACACTGTCTCAACGTATGTTTACATGGATATTTGATGATGTTCAGCTGTAGTTTTCAATGCTTCAGAGTATTTTTGGTAGCCCATGCGTTTGCATACATTCGATTGAGCTGACAAGCCCAGCACTAAAAGTGGGTACATGTTGCAGCGGCATTTAATTTCACAAATATTTTCAGCAAGGCGATGCCCCCACGGTGAAAACTATAAGTAAGGATGGTATTCGTTTGACATTGGCAGTATTTGCAGATACGACTTCCATTGAGGGGGGGTATTGAGAAATAGGCAGCGAAGCCTATTGTCGCGGTGTGACTGCCTATATCAATGCTTAGTAGTATGAACTGTATTATAGATAGCAGAAGCAGGAATCGTCGTTATTGATAGCAGTTTGTAACTGCTTGCAGTGGGTTGCTGTCTTCGAAGCCGTCGTAGTCGTTGAACCAACCGTATGCAGCTTATATTACTATTAATAAGAAATGTTTCCTGGTAGTCAAAATGCGGCGTGGTACCAGTTCAGTACAGTTTCTGTTGTATGGTACATACGTATAAGCACGATACGAGAAGTGAAGCCTGAATCGACGACAATAGCTACTGTCAACGTTGACCAACCCCCTCACCTTTCCTCTGGGTGGGACCGAAAGGCTCGCATCTCGATCGTCGTCATGGAGTGGCGAAACTTTTGTCGTCGGACCCCGAGGGTTGTCCTGTTCAATTGTAAAGTGTAACATCACACGACGAGGGACAGGCCGGGCGTACGGGTGTAGCAGGTGTTACACTCCTCCAGCCTCGAGCGCAACATTATTGCTGGACGTATATAAACGCCTGCATCCAGAATTCCGTGCGCTCTTGCCTTCTCCTTTGTTGTCTGTACAGCAGCAGTAATATTGATGCTATATCGTAAGTATTTGTTTCGCTTGGTTTATTTTCATGTAGGCGTGCTCTTTCGTTTCCAATGCGATTGGATCAAGGTACACCTTCAACGCTACCCGCAAATTTATGTACACATATAATAAATATAGTACACATCCCGTTTTTAGCGGGTTAGATCATTCGGGAGGAAGCGTACTCATTTGTTGTTAGCCTTTGTCGTCATTGACCACGCATCCCTTTCGAGACGGTTAAATCATTCGGGGGGGGGGGGGTTGCTGTATAACACGCCAAGAAAACGAAGCCTGGTACGTATACGTACAGTTCAACTTTACCAAAGCCCATTGATGGCAGGAAAATGCACGAGCAGAACTGCTGTCTGTTGTCGAGAGTCAATAAAAACGAGAGGTATTCTCTCGTACCGACTGTATGATATGTAACGACCCTGCGACTGGGTTCAAGAGACCTAAGAAGGACACCTTCGTCCTGGGTGCCGAGCGACTTCGTGAAAGCATTCTAGATGTTTAGATGGCGTTGGTGGTCGGTGTGATATGTTGATCCGCCAGTGCAGCAGTCCCTTCTGAAGTTACTAAAAAAACAAAAAATGCCACAGAGAGCACCGTAAACCGCACATGAATTGGTACTTCGTATAGCGCTAAGAACCTACTATAATAATAGCACAACCCAACGAAAAGACACTCACCGTTGCTTGCATGTATATAGCTATATACTGGTAGTCCGGATCCTGCAACTACAAGCGATGTCGTTCATGCCGCTTACGCTACAACACACAAGGAGACACACCCCCTGAAGCGAGTTTCCGAGCCGAATTTATCCAAACCCATGCCTTAGAGGGGCACACCCAACCAAAAATGGTGGCTTTGGGAAAATCTCGTTTCGAGACACAGATAGCATTTCAAAAAGGGGATATCCGTGCGGACCAGCGGTCTGCTGCAGCAGAGATACGCAGACAGGATTGATGTTGCCATGGTTACGGGCAGTGACGAGGCGTCAGCAGTGGGGGGGAAGATCGTGCCGGTCCTCTGCGAAGTCGATCGTGTGAAGGCCGACAGTATTAACGGTACACTCTCCCCCTTGTCGGAAAAATCAGCTCACAAATAGCACACCCGTCCCATTAGTAGAGGGGGGGGTGTTGTCTCATCATTATGTCACACGTGTGCTATGCGGAAGTTTGCTTCGTTTTCCTAGACCCCGTAATGTCCATCCAGGTCAACAACTTGGCCTTACGAAGAAAGTGCGAGACCTCGAACACCCACGGTGCGTGCCGCTGCTATTGATGGTTTCACGCTTCTCGCACTTACGAACACGAGTTTGACTGCCCGCAGGGTGCATACTACTAGCTTCGATTTAATAGAGGGTTTAGCACTTTCGCTGCGGAGTGCGAGACTGATGTTTTTTGTTTTGTTTTTGTCCATCCCATTTATTATCTTCGCCCTTCTTTTCTCTCTCCCTCTTTAGTCGTAACTCAGATCCGGGGTCACTAAGTAGGCTCTTCTCCCCCCCTCCCCACTACGGTACTTGTCTTGCATTTTTATCGCGAGAATATTTCAGCACTCTCTTCCCTCGTCGACTTGCGCCGGATTCCGCCTACCCACGGCACAAAGGTGCTCTCAGCAATTGGTTCCATTTTATTTTTTCAAATGAAGTAAAAATCTCACCACGGTGGGATTCGAACTTGGGTACCAAGGCCAGTAGTCTTTGAAGCTGACCACTAGTCTACCGGGGCGACACAATACACTGAATCCAATTATTTGTTGTTTTCCCCTCAGAAACGTGGTTGCAGTCCTAAAGGTAAACTAATACCTCGCTTCACCCTTTGACTCCCAAAAAAACGACCCTACCGTACTGGAACTCCGCGTAGCTTCCCAAAACATGGGTGCAGCAGTGTGTCGCACCAAACTATTCCAATCGCTACGAACGTGTTTTTTTCAACTGGTGGCGCTTCAACCGTACCATACTCCCACTTCTAAAATCAATGGGTGTGGAAGAACAATGCGGATGCGAAGGATTAACTTCATTTCGTTACGCCGCCTCAGCTTATGATTGCCGCTATTTTTTTGTTACTGTTTCCTTCCCATCTATTGTGTTTGCCTTTTTTTCTGCTCCTCCCTCCATACTCGTAACTCAGATCCGGGGTCACAAAGCAGGCCCTTCTTCCCCCTCCCCACTACGGTATGTGTCTTTTGTTTTTATCGCGAGGAGGGCACAACACTTTCTTCCCTCGTCGACTCGCGTCGAATTTTGCATACACATGCCAGGCGTTTTCTTCCCATGCTACAGCAGAAGCAACCCTCGTCCCCGGTTCGATAACGACACGCACGAAGGTAAACGCCGCTGAAACTTTCGGTCAGAAGATGTCCCCTGTTCGGACCTACCTAACAAAGTTTTCGCCGGCGGTTCCGTCCGGGTCGAACTAGGGCAAGTACGTCAGATGCTGCATGCATCGCGAAGACGGAGCGGAGTGTCCTCTGTACACTCACGACAGTACCAAGGCTTTGATTCCACGGTTAGACTAGGCATTATATAATACATACTGTATACACCCGAGCCTTGTGATTTGCCAAAAATGCATCGTACGAACTTAGCTGTTTCTTGCGAATAACGACCCAGGTACATCGCAGTGGTATGTACAAATAGCAGTAGTGTACCACATCTCATGGGCCGCGGCTCGGGCTAACCCGTCAAAACACGTGGGGCGCCTCATGCGCAGGGTGGACGCCGTAGTAGTAGTAGTAGTGGACGCCGTAGTAGTGGACGCCGTAGTAGTAGTAGTAGTAGTAGTAGTAGTAGTAGGGGTAGTCATATGAGGAAAACCTGTTTTAACCGGGAAAACTATTTGTGAACTGTTTTTTCCAGTGGCAACATAATCAAAAATGGAAAGAGCCGGCAACCAAGAACTGTATTTTCAGCTCTAAAAGAGGCCTTGAGCAGCGGCTTTCACGGGAACCACAGCCGTGCATCACTGCAACAATACTGGCGTACGTTTGTCGCAACTCGCGTCTCGACTGATCCCTCGTGGTCAAAGCACGGTGCTTGGATCTCGCAACGAGGCTTGTGTCTTCGAGCTGCTGCCAATCTGCAAGTCGCTCGTCTCAGCTACTCTCGAGGAAAATTAATAGGGCTTGAGCCAGCATCTCCGCCCAACTAAAACAGGGTTGCCAGGCACCCTACGACCCACGGGCTTATTGTGGCGTTGTCCATTTTCAATTTCGATGCTTGCATCGCTAGTGGTGTCAAAATCCCCGCACTAGTTCGTACCAGAAGTGAGTGGAAGCGCGGCGCGTGGGTTTTCATCTTGTTACAAGGCCCTCGCGGGTCAGAGGCTGACACCGCGCTGCTGGAGGCTTCTATTTCGCTGCGACGGCTTGAGGCCGTCTCCCGAGGTCAGAGGGACCACGTGAGAGGCTGCAGCTTGTCGTGGGGTGCCTTGTAGAGGGATAACGGGCTGGTGTTCGAGAGTCGATCCTTGGTCTGCTTTATTGACATTGGGGGGGTCGATCCTTGGTCTGCTTTGTTGATATTGGGGGGGTACATCTCTCTCTCCTGGCGAATCTGGACGGCAGCCCTACGAAGGGTGGGACCATTTGCCTCGCTGATTGCTCTCCTCGAACCCTCTAGTAGAGCACAGAGTAGCCACGCCGAAACTCACGTGCACCCCTCCTCCCTAGTTCGAGCACAAGCCGCGCCTACAAGCAGCAGAATCTACATAAGTTTTCCACCCTGATCCACGAAACGATGTTGGTGACATTTTTGTGCGAGTACTCGTAACTTGTGATTTTTTACAGCAGTAGAGGCACAGGACGAGAACTGATGTTTTTACACCACTAGCGATGCAAGCATCGATTGAAAATAGACAACGTCACACTGAGCCCGTGGGTCGTGGGGTGCCTGGCAATCCTGTTTTAGTTGGGCGGAGATGCTGGCTCAAGCCCTATTAATTTTCCGTAAGAGCGTACGTAGCTGGGACAAGCGACTTGCAGATTTGCAGCAGCTCGGAGACACAAGTCTCGTTACCAGATCCAACCGCCGTGCTTGGACGACAAGAGATCAGTCGAGACGGGAGTTGCGACAAACGTACGCCAAGCTACAGGTTAAGCCATAAACATAAGTACAATTGAAGCCAAAAATAGGTGAAGCCCAACTTGAGGTGTAGCTGGAACTTTTCAGCCAACAATAGGTACAATCGGGCGTTGGCCAATCAAAGAAAGGACCAAGAAATATTTTCTAAAGCGCAGTATTTCGTGTACCTATAAATGGCTCAAAAGGCCTAAAGATACCTATTTTAGGCTTTTGCCCAAACAAGTATGTCCAAATTTACAGCCAGTGAGTAACCTTGCACGTACATATGTATATAAGTGCAATTTCTCCGCCGGTGGGATTTTGCTGCTCTACCATGGTAGATTTTATGTTTTTTTACGTTTTTACAGCAGTACGAAGAGCTTTCCACTTATTATTTATTCGACAGCACTATGGTTGGCACACACTTTTGCAAGCACTGTTGTGTACGAGACAAAGGCATAAAGGGGTCATTGTTAACCAATAGTTCATTGGGTCTGTTGGCAGTGACCAATAACCATTTTTTTCGAATTTCTGTTACGCGGTAACCTCCCTACTACTCGTAGTTAGTGTGTATCGGCCATTTTGCCAAAAAAGTGAAAATTATCCTCACTTGAATTAGTTTTTCGTATAGTCATACCCCGTAGTTTGATTGGCAGTGACTCTCAACCATTTTCTTCGGATAAGGGTCACAAGTTGTTGTCACAAGGTGTATCAACCACTATTCGAAAAAGCGGAAATTCCACCCACTTTACTCTATATACTTATTATGCCCGCTTTTTCTCCCCCTCTATTTTCTTACTGCAGTTTCTTCTCATTTTCTTCCGTATTCTGATGTGTACTTCCGCGGGTTGATTATTTACCAGGTATGTGGTATGTGTCATCTTTACCTTGTTTGCATTTTTCTGTAGGAAGTATTTAAGGGGCCCCTTCGCGAACAAAATATAAGGGCACGGCCCTTCGGTCAAAACAAAAATAGACTACGACATATGTACGTACTTGAGTCTAATGAAGAAAAAAAAACGTATTTTTACAGCAGTAATACTATTTTTGGTACCATAACACCTCATCAGTACTCCTTACCAAACACGACATAGCACCAGTTCTAACGCTCAGACCTGCTCCCAACCTACGTATAGCTTGTTCGTTATAGTCTCGGGGAGGTGTTGGGGCTCTTAGATCTGCAAGGGAGGGCAGGCATTGCTGAGTTTGCATCACGAAACGGAAGTGCTCAGCAGCAAGAATTAGGATCGTGTCGGAGCCCTGTTTGGTATCTGCACTTTGCTGTGGCCGCCAAGAACGCCACGGACGGTCCAACTAGAGACGCACGTAGGTTCGCCTACTATTAATATTAATAGTGCTCGGCGTCGTTGTCGAAAATCTGAGATAAAACAGTATCGGAAGCCGGAGAAACTGTCATTTTTCAACTTCGTCATTGGGTACCAGAGGTATGGGGAGTCGTTTCTGAGTAAGGCATTTTTCGTGATGAAAAAGGCGTCGGATCGATCCGACTTCTGAGACAAAAATGTTGCCCATGACCTACGCTCTCTAAAGCTGCTCATAGGGAGTAGGTCTGAACGGAGAAATGTCGTTTTCGGTAGGGAGTAATCAAATATCGAACTTATACCAGAAATGGCGTTGAAACTGTTTTTTTTGTTTTGTTTTTTAAAGGCTGCAGTTCCCTTATATTTTTTGCCTGTAGGGGCCCCTTAAAACAACAAATCCATTTTTTTCAGTTGCAATACAATTTCTGGTATAATTTCGACCTTTTATGACTGCCTACCGAGAACGACATAACTGGAGAAACGTCGATTTCGGTAGGGAAATCATCAAACATCGAAATTATAACAGAATTAGTGTTTAAACAGAAATAGTGTTTAAGCTGAAAAAAACGGATTTTGTTTTTCAAACTGCAGTGCTCGTATCTTTTTTGCCCGGAGGGGCCCCTTAAAACTACACTAATCCATACTTTTTTCCAGTTGCAATTCGATTTATAGTATAATTTCGACCTTTCATGACGGCCTACCGAAAACGACATTTCTCCAGTTCTAATGCCCAGACCTACCCCCTGAAAGCAGTTTTAGAGAGCATAGGGCATGGGCAAACCTTAACCTTTTTACGTCAGGAGGCGGATCGATCCGACGCCTTTTTCATCACGAATAGTGTTCCTTATTCAAAAACGACTCCCCATACCTCTGGTACGTACGTACCCATAGACGAATTTGAAAAAAGGGAGTTTCTCAGGCTGCTGATACTGCTGTTTTAACTCAGATGTTCGCAACTTGAACGCCGAGCACTGGTAGGCGAACCTACCTGGGGCTCTAATTCGACCGTCCGTAGCGTCCTACGCGGCCACAGCATAGTGTAGATACCAAACAGGAGCTCCAGAATGATAACAAATTATTGCTGCTGAGAAGTTTCGTTTCGTGATGCAAACACAGCAATACCTGCCCTCCCTTGCAGACACGAGGGCCCCAACACCTCCTAGAGACCATAACGAACAAGATCTGGAGCCATACAGTGTTCGACAAGGAGTAATTATATACTTAAGTATGGTGTTACTGTACCAGAAATAGTATTGCTGCTGTATAAAAGACGAAAAACATATGTTTTCTCAACGAGGAATGGATATAGAACACGCGCGGACGACTCACAATAAAATCTTGCAGATTTGAATATAGTAGTACCAGAACACTTAAGCATGTGTCTGACGTAGAACGCAGCTTGCAAAGTTGAGTTTCAACCATCCAATTGGTCGTACTCACAGCTGACGTATTTTGAAAAAAATACAAAGAATACCTGGTACTCAAGTACTCGTTCGCATTTGTTTTTGGCCGAAGGGCGCCCTTAACACTGCGAATCCGACTGCATAAGAACTGGCCTAAAAAGTGTACGATTCGTTCAGGTCTTCGGGCATTCCTTTTCTGCATGTTTGCTCTACGTGTGATTCGTATTAAATAGCCACAGCAGTAGTTGCGCACATTCATACAATCCGAGTATCATAATCATATGCATCACACAAAGTGTATATTCATATATTCATACTATTAATAGGGAGTATGTGCCCAGTACACCCCCGGCACCACGGCGGCGGGGCCACGATGAAGCACCTATTTTACTATATAGTAATAACACTTGTGTGTGGGTCTCTGTAATATACTAAGTATATGCGCTATTTTCATTGTTTTGATCATTTTTCTCATACTATTTGACACCGTTACTACGAGAATTGGTGGCAATGAGGCGCGACCTCAGTACTTGCAGTAGTCAAATCTGCGATGCATCATGCCAGGCCAATACTGAGGTGAGGTGATTGTGCTGAACCAACACGAACGAACATCTACTTTCACGTGCCGTTTAGGGTTATTGATTTTCAAGAAAAAAATATCGTCAGATCGTCAGCATCCAGCAGCCGTGGCGGCGGCAGCAGCAGCAGCAGCAGCAGCAGCAGCAGCAGCAGCAGCAGCAGCAGCAGAACAGCAGCAGCAGCAGCAGTAGGACACACGAGGCTAGGGCCAGCGTCGCTGTACGCTCGGCTTGTCGGTCTAACCCTTGAACCCTCTATACACGTACGTAATCAATTTGATGTGTGTCTCCTGGTTCCCCAACACGATGTTGATATTCGATATTCGGCATAATTTGAAGACGAAAAATCTGCACCTACCTGATTCGTACGTGTCCACGACAGATCTTCTCGTAGCAGGTGCCACTACTACTATTACTACTGCTCTACGACATCTACAGAAGAGCTTCTCCGTCCCCTCATCAGTAGGAGGGTGGGCCTGACAACACCACCTGCAGCATGTCTTAGGGACACGACCCAAACGTTGTGTGGTCAGACACATTCTGCCAACTCGTAGAGTTGGGTTTCGTTCGGTAGAACTCAAAAAACAAAAAACCGTTACGTACTCGTACGATATTTTACGTTTCGAATTAGAAAATTACACGGCCCAGCTAAGCTCCTCTAAAAAACATGGCCCACAGCCATGCCTATGAAAACACACGTTGCCGCCCCTGGTTCGACCAACTCTGAACGAGGTACAGGAATACCAGCACGAGAAGGGTTCGTTAGTATGTGTGCGTGCACAGAGCCCGACGGGACTTGGCTTTGGTGCCGTGTACGTTGAGTGCGGTGTACGAACGTGACCGAAAAAAAGGTTGACTCATACACGCCTCACACACAGAGAGAAACTGCGGTATTTCAAGCCACCCTACCCTCGTACGATTCGATACGAAGAGCCATCGGCTCGCGCTTCACGCTCGTGCGCCTCACTATTAGGCATTCCCTTCTACTATTAATATTTTTCCCAGAAGAAGAATCTGAGACTTGGAACAATAAACTTGGCTCCTCTACTATCTCCTGACTAATGCCGGTACCACGCTCCTGGTCAAGGCGGTCAGCTTTACCCAGGCATCAAATGAGAGTAAACAGCGTTGACAACCAAAGCACGAAGCTTATATATATTATACGTAGAGGCAAATCCTATTGTCGGTACGTAGTCCAACTCATCATGTCGTCGGAAAGCCGAACTCTTGATAATCCGACATACAGCCATTAGTGGTTCGGCGTCAGTTGCGCGCCGCAGGCGCTCAAGCCCCCCGGAGGGCCGCCGGAGGCGAAACAAATGCGATACATGTGCGAATGTACGCCTCAAAAACAAATAAAAGGCCTTTTAATTTATTTTGGCTACGTACGGCGAATAGAAAAAAGTGCCTAAAACAGAATAAAAGCCTACGGCGACTAGCAAAAGGTGCCTGATTTTGTTTTCGATTATGGCGAATAGGAAAAGGGGCCTAACATGTTAAATTACGGCCAATTGGACATAAGGTGCTTTAGAAAAAAACGCCTACGTACGACGGCGATTTTTTTTGTTTTCAATCTTTTGAAAAAAAATCGCCTACGGCGGCGATTTAGAAAAAAAAGTCCTCCAAAAATGGTTCTCGCCTCCGGCGAAGTAAACGCGCAACAAAAAATTACGCCTGCGCCGAAAAATGGTGCGCGTCCGAAATCACGTATTGCGTTGCGCGCAAGCAGCCTCGCGGCGACTGTTGTGCAAAACGGTTATTTTGACCCAAATTTTGCGCCTGCGTAACAGCGCAACACCTACTAATTAATGCCCTGGTGCAGAATAATACTGGAGGTACAGCAATATGGGTTAAAAGTTTCCGGTGAACCACACCACAAAACAAATGCTGAACCACGAAGAATATCCCAAAAGGCTAAAAAGACGCCAGCTGCTCTGTATATTTACTGTAGGTACCGATAACATTAACAACAAGAAACAATGTAAATACTCGTATAGGACAGGAAGTCTAAGGCATGGTGGGTTAGACTCCGGTGGTTACGACGCGAGTGTTATGGAATTGATGGTCAGGCGGAAGGGGGGGGGGGGTACCCCTGGCTGATTCCTACGTGAAAATAGTTGTGTTTTTTTTGTCGATACCTACAGTCTACAGTAGGATATTTCGGAATGAAGATGGTTGATGCAATGGGGAGTTAATGGGTGCCCTGGGTATGCTCATTGTTGATGGTTTGTTGTACTGCTGTCAAGCGCCACAAAAGCAAATCGATGGGATACGCATACTCGTATATATAGTATAAAACGAAACTCGAATAGCACACCGCCTATACGAGTAGTGGCATTGAACAGACACCTTTTGTCTGCCGCTTCATCCGCCAAATGGTGCCAGGAAAATCAGCACTTGCTTGGTCTATTAATAGGGCTATGTCGGAAAGGTATGAGTATACCTGGTACTCCACATCGCTAGCCTCAAAAAGGATGTTATGAATACTAATTATACGGAAACCATTCGCAGCAATCGCACTCCTAGCGTCTAACATGCGAATACGTATCAAAAGTAGGGATATATCATTCGTACCACCGTACATGTTCCAGTCCGACTTGAATCGCTAGGGTTACTTCCAAAAGCTACGAGCGGAGTATATATTCCACACCCCTGAGATACAGAAGGGATGCTACTCGTACATACTGCATATGGATACTGCTGTATGAATACCTCATACATACCATTCGCGGCAGTAGTCGCACTCACAGCGTCTAACATACGTATTGTATCAAAAGTAGCAATATTGATAATGTTGAGCGTTCGACTGGAGGACCGCCATGACGACAGAGTACATCAGCAACCGTCGCCGGTGTGGACCTCGGCTTGCGCTGTCAGCAGCAGCAGGGGCGGCGTGATTCAACATGTGCGGCGGGATTCCGAGCACTGGGATCGGCGATGGGCCCCGGTCCGCGTTTAATTGCAAAAAATATATATCACTTGATTAAGTAATGGTTAAATATGTACTTCGAAGTATTCTACTGTATACGTATATATGATACTGGGTTTCGTCGGGTGCGCTCACGTTGGTGCCATGTCGAACAGCAACGCGATCTCGACGGTCTCTTGGCCCTCCTTGTCTAAAACCTCCAGCTCTTCGTCCCAAAGGGCGGGCGAATCGCGCTCTGGGTCGGTCGCGCAGTCCTGGCTCGGACACGAGGCACGCACGGAGTCCTGAGCCTGACAAGAGGCACAGCGCAAGACGCACACACCGCAACAGGCACACACGCGCAGAACGAAGAGTGAGGCCGTGCTGTTGTTACGCTGTCACGCTTACTTCTATCCCACGCGCGTCGCGATCACTGCACCTACCCAGTTCCGGCAAAAAAATATATGTAAGGGTATGTACTTCGGTGTACTACCGTACGCCCCCTGTCCCGTACGTTAGGAGCGCTTTGGGGCGCAGATCGTGTCACTCTAGCGGCGGGGTTTACAATGGTATACTCGGTGTCATTAGAAATAAAAGTCATGGAAGAAGCTGATACTGCTGTACAGCTAAAAAACATTGTGAAAAATAACGTTTTTCTTTTTTCCTGTCAGAATTGTGGGTAAAAATAGCCCTAATTCCTGATTTTGGCCACGCTTGACCATTTGTTCAACCAATATTGGCCGGTTTTGGCCGTTTTCACGCCCGGCCGTGGTATTTTCGTGTGTAAATGGTTTACGGCGAGGCGTAGCTAGAAGCGAGACGAGGGTAGAGTTAAAACAAAAGGGCATGTCTGCATATTTTCGATACCCCCCCCCCCCTCCCGATTTTCCGTTTGTTCGTCTTTTTCACGGTCGTTTTCGTTTACCCGGGATAGGGGCGAAATTCGGCCATTTGGGCCGACTGTTAGTTTCTCGGCCGCTCGTCCACCAAGTAGTGCACGAGCGTTAAAAAAAAATGGTTTTCATTAAAAAAACGTCAAGAACCAATTGAAAATAGCAATCAAAGCATCAGACACAGCGTGAAACAAAAAAAAGCGGTCCTAACTTATGAGACAGAGGAAGTATTTATGATATGCCAGCGGGTATTAAGAGTGAACGTTGAAGAATATGTAATACCCGAGGTTCACCTGAAATTCCGGGGGTGTCGCAAGCTGAAATGGGACAACAAAGGCGTTCCTCCCGTGCATATGAGCATATGAACCAACGTGAGGTTCGCTGCTGGTGTACCGCTGCGTTAGACTGTTGTGCCGCTGTTGATAGACTGTATTCTGGGTGGATGCTTCTGAAATTCAAAGGAAGTTTTTCGGGGGATGGGCTGCTGCTGCTGCTGCTATTACTACTGCTGGAATGACGAGACTGTATGCGATGCGGCTCGAGGTGGCAGCTGTGAACCAAATGAAAGCTCCCTCATCAACAGAGAAGCCTTCAATATATTGACCCACAACATATTTCCCGAAGCGGGACCAATTGCACCGCTGTTTGTGATATATTTCCATGTGTCGTCCTCGAACACAACACATACTAAAGCACCGTGGCACGAAGAAAGGAGCTACATAGAAGCGTGACTGCCTAGTGACTGCTGCTGCATGCGAGGAGGGTCGGAGTGCGAGGTGGACAGGCGACCCCACTCGAGATGCGAGGTGGTCAAGCGACCAGGCGAGGTGCCGGCTGTTACACGTATACAGCACACAACATGTGGAACCGTACTGCTGTGCTGCAAAGATTCATTTTGTTTATGTGGGTTTCCATCGTTTTGCTTGGCTCTAACTCGGCGTAAAGCCTCCCCGCGATTACATGTCAGATTTCGCGACTATAAACGCCCAGAGCAAGCGCCACGGCGCCCGGGATAACGAGAAAAGACCCGCGGACGGAAGATAAAAAAATACGTGTGAAAAAAAAGTTAATTTATTACATACATACCAGGGTACAAGGTTCCCCTTCGGGATGTTGACTTGAAATTCCGGGGGTGCCGCAAGTTGAAGAGAGTGGGCATCATCACTATCAGGCGTCCCCGCTGCATTTACTCCGAGTACTCGTACTGCTGTATACTGTTGTGTAACAGCAGGATGATGAGCTTCGACGACGTGTGCTTGATTTTAAAATTGTACGCGGAGAAGTGAACAGAATTGCATGGGTCTCCTGGTGAACACTGCACACACAAACGAACACAAAGCATCGTGGTTGTGTCGATAATACGTACGATTCCGACGGAACAAATTGCATGACCGCTGGCATCGTTTCATGACCGCTCTCGTAGGCAAGCAGCGTTGCAGCACCTAGTTATGAGTATATACGTTCGCAAAGCGTTAATTTCGGCACTGTATATTTCATGACCGCTCCCACAAACGAGCAGCATTGCAGCATTTAGTTGCGTTAGGAAGTGTTCATTTCGGCTTTCATTACCACCCTCACACACAAGCAGCATTGCAGCATTCAGTTACAATGGGAAAGTTCTTCGGAGCAGTACTTTTGTCATACTCGTACGAGCCCATATAGATGAGCGGAGCGTCTTCGACCGCTCTGGTCGCGAAGCTAGACTAATAAAGCCGGTCGCCCCGGTGGTCTAACTGGTAGCCACGAAGCCTTTTGGGCCGGGTGTCGAGGGTTCGATTCTCCCCATGGAGGTTTTTATTCTCAAATGACACCCACTGTCGAGAGCGCATATTATAGCGTGGGTAAGCAAAATCCGACGAAAGTTGACGAGGGAAGAAAGTGCTGAAATCTTCTCGCGATAAAAACCAAGGCAAGAACCGTAGTGGGGGGGAGGGAGAGGAGCCTACTTTGTGACCCCGGATCTGAGTTACGACTAGGGAGGGAGAAAGACGGAAGTGCGAAGATAATGAATGGGATAGAAAAATAAATAAATAAATAAATCATGATTTATATCACTGAGAAGCCTTGGAGTTGCTTTCCATAAGCGATGCGCATCAGCGTAGAGATCTTGCCCTTACTACGAGTCGAAGTGTTTTGCCTAGATATGTACGTGCGTATCGGTACTCGTACTCACTACCACTCACGGAGTATCTCTGTGTCGTAGTTTTGTGACCACAGAACTGGTACCTTTTTAGGATGAAGAATCGGCACGGACACTGGGTGTGCTGCATGTCGACGGGTAGAAAAGAAGATTTAATGTGAAGAACACACACACATAGTTTGGCGCAAAGCACTTGGAGTTAGAGCGTAATTTCGACCTGGGATTGGTATATACCTGGTACATACGTATTTGAACAATTAAAAAACAACAGCTGTGAGCTCGAGGATTTCGTCGAAGCTCATCTTTGCTAGCTGAGTGTAATACTTCGATCGCGCGTACTTACGGATTTGATATGTCCTCATGTAGGATGTACATCTCGTATGAGGGGGACACAGTCTGAGGCTGTAGAATATATACCTGGTACATATTGTATGAACATACTACACATTACGCACGCGTACAACAGTATTCATTCAGCAACAGTAGTATTCAGCAAATCCAAGTTTTAAAAAACTTCGAATATTAACATTTGATATTTCGACGACGAAAACGAGAATAATTACAGAATTAGAATTGCTGTTTCATGTATATATAATACTACTATAGGGAATAAGAGGCCCCCCCGCCCCCACGGCGGTAGGGCCACAAGCGTGAACGGCTCGTATTAAAAAAAACAAGTCAATACGTAGGAAGGACACTATTTATTTCCGCTGTTTTATTTTTTCGGGTGCTTATGAGTGATGAACGTTGAAGCTCATGCTACACATTGTTGTCGGATGTCAAGAATACTTACGATTCTTTGGGCAAACATATCGAAGGATTGCTTGTTTCTGTCTCAAGGCGGGATAATCATCATAATGTAGCAGTTGCAAACAAGGACATTATATGGAGAGGGGGTTGTCGTTCGATGCTTTCTCGGAAGTCAACGGGGGGGAGGTTGAAGGTGTAGGGCTAATTGAAGACACCTAGTTTTCGTAGTATCGGCGGTTGCAAATCACCGTTTTAGGTGTGGACTTATTGGGGCCTGGGTGAATGAAACATGTGCGATTTCATCATGTTGGCACAGCAGCAGTAATTTTCACTACGTAATAATATCGCTACACATTGTCGGGTGGGGTTAGGATTACGCTGGGCTGGGTAATTGATCGATATTTTACCCCTATAGCTAAGTAGGTAATACCCTCATATTTGACGTCGTCGAGGACACGGGTTCGAATCTCACTTCGAAAGTTTCTTTTACAGAAACGCTTGAGCGTGCGTCCCTAAAAAACACGTCTCACTGGTTCCCCAGCTATCGAAACGAAGCGGGTAGGTCAACGTACGGCCGTATTCGGTACCGACGTCCCAAAGATTCCGCCGTTCAGAGGCGGGGAGAGTGTTACAAGGATTACCCTGGGCTGGGTACGTAGTTAATCGATATTTTACCTCGTAGCTCAGTAGGTAATACCCTAAAAAAATACTATGAATATACCATGTACAATATCCCTACCAGTAAGTCCCAAATATCGAATAATGGATGGAAGACGAACAGGAGTGACATACCCATAGATCCCCTTGTCCCCCATTGCGCGTGCTTGCATGGTTTTGATGGGTCACTTAATTTAGACTTACGAGGTTTTGTCCAATTTATCATAGCAACTTAGAGTGGAGCAAATGCAAACAAAAACAATCCAGTCTTTTCTCCCACACACGCATTCAAAACGCACGCTTCTCCCTACACCGGCATGCCCGGCACCGTCCTCTTACGTCGCAGGTTGGCATACTGTAGTAAAACTCGTACGTGCGCCGTGCTTGTCTTCGTGATTCGCGGCTGCTCTACGTACGAGTATCGCAGCAGTGCGGTTGCTACTTTTAATCTTTGCTGAGATTGTACCGTTCATCCTCGCTCTGGTCGTACTCGTATCATATGATACGTACGTCGCCTTTCACCGTGCGCGACGAAAGCACCACTGCTTTAGAAACGGACGGGGTCTCTGAAGGCCCCTAAACAACATCCCCTCCTCCTCTGCTCGTGTTCAAAGCCGTCCCGAACTCGTCCAACCTGCACATATCCGGAGATCACCGTAAGGATCTCCCATGCAAGTATCACTACATCCCCCTGTCATAAGATCTCCATCGCTTATCGTACAAACTGTGTCGTCGAGCCTGGATGCTCCAACAACCTGGAGTCTCCTCGACGTTACACAGACAATAAAGGAAAGTGCCACAGGCTCAAGCAGAACCTGAGCCCGTACTCATACTCGTACGAGTACGTATATACGACGGGGATACGTAGTTGATACCTGGTTCGTACATACCAGACAATACATACGAGTAAATACGTCAAGTA
Source organism: Saccharina japonica (assembly GCA_008828725.1). Classification (NCBI taxonomy): domain Eukaryota; class Phaeophyceae; order Laminariales; family Laminariaceae; genus Saccharina; species Saccharina japonica. The sequence goes on from MEHQ01002632.1 coordinate 168,037, forward strand.
CTCGTATTCGTACGCATATACGACAGAGATACTTGGTTTATATACCAGGTAAGTATCATACAAGAAAAAAATCACAATTTTTCAAGTTTGACATTTTGACATATCGATCGACAAACCCAACGACTGCGTTATGGACTCTGAACGCGTCGCGCTGGTTAGGACTTCCGACCCACCTTAGTGTCACAGTCCACACACCTCGGTCGATGATAAGTGGAGGGCGCCGATCAGGTGTCTAGTGAAAACACATTTGGCTGATGATGAGTTCAAAACAGAATACCAAAACTCTCCGATCACAAGAAAGACAATTTTTGAAGGTTTTTGGACGAAGGCCGTCGGACGCCGCAAGCAACCGCTCGCCCCCTAGACTATGAATCGTAATGATACCTTCGAGGTCACTATGAGTATTTGCTGGCCTTGCCCGGTACGAAGTTAGTCAGTCGTGGACTGAGTCTATATCGAGATCGAAAGTCAACCGTCGCATGCAGAATATATGTTCTATTTGTGGTTGATTTGAAAAAATTGGGCATCAAAGCAAACTGTTTTTTTTTCCATCAGCGCTCCTCTAAGTTGCTATGATAAAGTGGGCATCAAAGATTACTTGATTAAAGTATTGTTTTTTGGGCATCAGACGAACTATATATAATAGATAGATATACGAGATGGTTTCAGGAAAATGCCTAAAACTCCACCTTCGGGCAATTAAAAACGAAACATGTTGCATTTGTCAAAAGGAAAAGATATCAACACTACCGCATGAGCAATGCAATGTGAACATATTGGTGCAAGATATTGTTGGCGTTCGAGTTGTAGTTCGCGAGAGATGGGCATTGTTCGTATTGCTTGGGGAGGCGCTATTTCGTAGGGGTTTAAGCTTCCTATAGTGAAAGCTATATAATTTGTATGCAGCCCATACATGGGTCAATGCGCCAAATATTTCGGCACTAGACATGTTGATATGATCGTATCAGCAAAAGGAACGACGTCTTGTTTTGTTCAGCGAGCCGTACAAGGCTGCTGTAAGAAACGCCTGCCAAGCACTAGAACAATGTATTGGGCTCTTTGAGATCCATTGGGAATACTTTACGTACTCTTCACGGGAGTCATTTTTTCACTCTGGGTTTTCAAGAGTTGGAAAGGTTCAAGAGTTGAAAAACGAACTTTGGCAGGGTGGTGCTTTACAATGATGCAACACTAATCACGACTGAACTTCAAGAAAAAAAAAACATTTCGTTCATCAGGGACGGTCAAAATCGCCATAAAAATGCAGAAAACCTAGTAAAATGTATCTGGAGAACGAAGAAAAAAAATCTCGAAAAAGTCCAGGACTGATTACGTTCGCATTGCCATGGCCGCCAGATTTCGTTATCCAACTCTAAAAAACCAAGGTGCAAAGGGCGAAGGGGAAAAAAATGCATTACTTTTTTCCTGGAACCAGCTCGTACCAGTAGTTTTTTTTTTGTTTCCCCCCCCCCCCATCCCATTCTATGGTCATATGACTACGGCCGTGCACGACATGAGCACACCCCCCCCCATCCCATTTATTTTCTTCTCCCTTATTTATTTTCTCTCTCCCTCCTGTATACCAGTATACATTAATAGTTGTAACTCAGATCCGGGGTCACAAAGTAGGTTTTTCTCCCTCCTCCGCTACTGCCCGAGCCTTGCATTTTTATCGCGAGAAGACTGCGACCCTTTCTTGCCTCGTCGACTCGCATCGGATTGCGCCTACCTGCGTTGCCACGCACTTTTTTCCAGCAGTTGATTCCGTTTTTTTTTTTTTTTTTTTTTGGCAAATTTATACGTAGTGCTTCGTACATTGTATCATAGTTTATTTAGTATTCATAATGTTGAGGATGGAATATGGCTGGCTATAATGATAGTCGAGAGGTGAGCGCTTGTATTGCTGTTAGGCAGGTCCTGTTGCGAGCTTCGTTCAGAATAAATATACCGATGATGTTGAAATGGCGCTGTCAGGCCGACTAAGAGAAGGGAGAAAGGAGAGTGGGAGGATGGGGGTACCATCGCCAGTCAGCGCTCAGCAAGATGCGCGCCCTACAGCTATTACGGGCGAACATAGAAATCAGGACCAGATATGATTAGTAAAAATACTGAAATATATAGGGTTTTGTGTACATGAGGGTCGTAATTACTATGGTCCCCCGTCATAGTACCAGTTCACTAAACTGTACTGCGGCGTCCCCGGTGGAATGGCAGGTGAATCTCGTCCCTGTTAAGTCAAGGTCGTGAGTTCGAGCCCCCCGAGTGCATGCTCGTACATACGTAGGGACTTTTTCTCGCAAAAATATCTTGACTACGAGTAGCGGAAAGCGCGAGAGCGTGAGTCAGCAAAATTCGATGAAAATCAACGAGCGTTGGAAAGGCTGTACCATCTGCGCGGTAAAAACCAAGGCAAGGACCGTAGTGGGGGAGGAGAGAGAGGAGCCTACATTGTGACCCCGGATCTGAGTTACGATTAGGGAGGGAGAAAGACAGAAGCGCGAAGATAATAGATGGGATGGAAAAAAAAGAAGAAAAAAAGAAGAAAAAAAACTGCGACCTACAGCAACGTTCCCAGCATTGATGCTGATGGTGCTTGCTCGTGACCGTTCCTCGATGCTTACTCGAGTGTGTGTTGTCTTCACATTACTCGTGAACGTTACTTATTGCTATTGCGACGACAACCAACGAACGACCACCAGGAGGAATTTATTGGGCCGTTCTCACTACGCCATTTTGTGTACCAGACAATACTACTCCTATTTCAACTATGTAACTGCTGTAGTACGTTATTTTACTGTGTGTGTTCGTCACATTAAACCGTCCTTTCTATATATGTATATACTGCATGTATGTACCCGTCGACATGCAGCACACCCAGTGTTTGTGCCGATTCTTCATCCTACTGCTGTGGTCGCTTTTTGCCTTCGTTTTTCTGTCCTTCCGTATTTTTTTAGGTTTTCTTCGATTGTTTAGCTACGTTTTCATTTTTTTTTGTTATTTCCTCCTCTCTTTCCTTGTCTTTCGTGTTTGGCACGAAGACGAAACGGAATTGCACCAGCCGTACAAATGCACGTAACTGCTGTGGGCTGTTAGAACTGCACGTACTTTTGCACCATCTTTACCCTTGCTCCCACCCGGACCTGATCCCACCCGGATCTGATCCCATTTGGCACCCTGCTCCCACCCACAAGGTGCATAAATATAATCAGCCCTCCGCAGGAGCCGCCGGAGGCCCACCTGGCACCTCGATCCCATTTGGTACCCATGTAGGCCATACATATCTGCAACAACTCCTGCTATACATATAACCGTATTGAAAATAGGGGGGCTGTTTGTGGTATGCGGTTGCTCGATACTGATTTCCCGTATGTGGCGGTTTCATATATTGTGGGGTTTCGTATTATGTATCGGGGCATTATTTAGTATGCCCCGTAGGTGGAGAGGTGAAGCTGCTCCCTCCTGGGAGCAGTCTGCGATACAATGATGATGAGACACGGGCTTTGATAGAATGATACTGCTCGTATATGTGTGAGGGGTGCAGCCGGTGACAAACCTGGTGCGGCTTACCTCTTGTGTGTGGTTTATGTGGTTGGGTCTCTGACAAGAACGGTATTGACCCAGCCTGGTGTGTGTGTGGTATTTGGTGTTCGAGTGTACATTATCTACTACTTCTCCTTGACGACTCACGGTATAGGCACGTGGCTACACAGAGCACGTTTGACAGCGGTTATACAAACAGCGCCCAAGGGAATGGAGACGGGGGGGGTAACGGTTTATAGGGAAATCGCGGCTGACGAAAGCAGGAAGGAGGCGGCAGACAGGGTAGCAAGGTACCAGACCGACTATTTAACACTGGTAGTTGGTAGAACATGTCTATACAGTACGCGACAGCACTTAAGAATGTGGCAGTTAAGAATGTCAGGCTGGGATTTAAGGAAATTTAAGAATTTACAGGTAAGCATTTGTGCTGGACTCGAGGAGGAAATCAGAATTCGAAATTGGGAAGTGCAAAGGGGTCGGCAGGTAAGAATCTGTGAAAACACCGCACCCCTGAAAAATAAGAAACTGCCCAAACATCCCCGCAAGGCCACATCAGGCCCCCAGCCAAGCCGCCTCCGCGCTCCAAAACCGTCCCAAGTGGCGACGTTTATTATAATATGTTTTGTTTTTTCGCCAAACAAAAGCCTTTTTTTTCCCGCCAAATAAAATCCTTTCCCCTCTACAAACATGCAAATAAAAATATCGCAACACATTTCTGTCCCATTTTTTTCGGTGCGGATAGAAGCAGTGCGGTGGTGGATGGTGTACTGCTTGCTTCTATTAATAGAGTAACTGCAGGCCCTTAGAGTAGTAGTGCTTAACCCCTTAAGGGGCCCCTTCGGGCAAAACATGTAATAAGAAGAGCGAATACAAAACAAATCCGTTTGTTTTTTCAGTTGCAGTACTATTTCTGGTATAATTTCTACATTTCTCCAGTTCTATTACTCATAATGGCGACCGATGAGTAGTTTCAGAGAGCCTAGGTCATATGGTCAACATTTGTGTCGCAGAAGGCGTATCGATCAGAAGCTTTGTTCATCCCGAAAAGTGCCTCTTACACGAAAACGACACGCCTTACCCCTGGTATCCAAGACGAATTTGAAAAATGCAGTTTCTCTGGCTGCTGATACTGTTTGAACTCAGATTTTCGACGAGGACGCCGAGCACTATTAATAGTAGGTGAACCTACCTGGGCCACAGCAGAGTTCAGATACCAAACAGGAGTTCCGAAACGATCAAAATCTTGCTGTGGAGCACTTTCGTTTCGTGATGCAAACGCAGCAATGCTTGCCCCAATACCTCCTGGAGACTATATACGTATAACGAACAAGCTATACGTTGGTCGGTCGCAGATCTGAGCATTCGAACTGAAGCTATGCCGTTTTCCGTAAGTACTGATATGGTGTTATTATACCAAAAATAGTATTGCTGCTGTAAAAAACACGAAATATATATATTTTTCAAGACTCAAGTACTCTTTTTTTTTCATGACCGAAGGGGCCCCTTAAGAACTGGTCCCACGTATTTAGGGGAAAACTACTTGGAATTAGTGTAGGAGTTTTTTTTCAGTTCTGAATGCGTTAACCCTTTCAGAACTGCAAAACTTATCCCACACTAATTCCAAGTAATTTGTCCCCAAAATCGTGGGACCAGTTGTTTTAAAAGGGGTGAAGGTGGCGAAGATAATATTTGATACCTGCAGTCCTGAAGAGCATTATTATCGTGTTTCTAATGAATATCTTGTGAATTATGAGTGATGGATGCCATGTAACAAACAAATTCTTGACAACCGCTCGAGAAAAAAAAGGTCGCATTGAAAGCCTTTGCAAAATAAGAATTTGATTTTCAAGAATTTGGCGTTTTGCGCCTCTTCTCCCAATAAGAAGTTGGATTTAAGCATTTCTGCTGAAATTAGAGAGGAAATAAGACGCGAGGCTGAGTTTAAATCGTAGGAAATTCTTAAGTGCTGTCGCGTACTGGACTACGGGTACAAAACCTGCCTCGGCTGCCTGGGGGGTGCTTTTTGTGTGCTTCGGTTGCCTATCATTTCCTTTCGTTCCTAGTCTTCCTTTGTTTTACGTTGTTTTCATTTTATTAAATTTCATTTAATATTGTCTGTCACACCTCCTGCGGAAGAAACACGACACGTTCTTTCTTTGTCGTTTGTTATCGTTCTTGTTAGTTTGTTTGCTGATCTGTTTTATTATATTCATGATTATTCTTTGTTTTTTCTTTTTCTTCTTCTTTTTTCCTCTTTCACGCAGCTGGATTGCTAACAGGGTAGATCGTGCCTGTCGTATATGGCATTTCATTGTCTGCTCTGCTTACTGCTCTGAACGTGGTATCTCTGTGTCGTAGTTTTGTGACCACATAACTGGTACCTTTTTTAGGATGAAGAATCGGCACGGACACTGGGTGTGCTGGATGTCGACGGGTAGAAAGGACGGTTTAATGCGAAGAACACACACATGGACAGATCGTACTACTGCGCACGACTTATAGCTTATAGACGACTATATTACCAATCAGCGACTCGGCAGGCTACTCCTGTAGCGAAGCTCAGCAACACATGGTACAGCAGTAGGGTTAACCCTAACCCTTAATGGGAACACATCGGGAGGGGAGTTAACTCTACTATTAATAATCAAGGCTGATATAAATATTATTAATATTGTTGCTGCTGCTGGGGGAAGGAGGGAATAAACCGGAGTATCACCTTATTGGTGGTACGATCGCTGCTGCGGCAGCGGGTCCGGTACACGATCACGGCTCGTACGTACCATGGCCAGCCAGCCAGCCACCCACCCACCCACCCACGGTCACACCCACCTACTATTAATACTACAGCAGTGTGTGTGTTCTTCACATTAAACCTTCCTTTCTACCCGTCGACATCCAGCACACCCAGTGTCCGTGCCGATTCTTCATCCTAAAAAAGGTACCAGTTATGTGGTCACAAAACTACGACACAGAGATACTACGCTCAGTGCAGTAAGCAGAGCAGACAACGCCATGCCATATACGACAGGCAACACCTACCCTGCTAGCAATCCAGATGCATGAAAGAGAAAAAAAAAAGAAAAGAAAAAAAGAGAAAACACAAACCCCATAAAAAGCAAAACAAAAAGAAAGAAAGGAAATAAAAAGCGACAACACAAAAGTTCGAATGGGACGGGGATTGGAACCACTGCTGCTGTTTTGGCCTCCAGAGTCGAGCGCTTTACCGCTGACTCAAGATGAGGATACGGAGATAATCACTTATTCGGAACTTGGCATGACCCGGGACGCTACGTTTCCACGCTCCTCGCTCGTCGAGTTTGGCCGCGGCGCCTCTTTCGCCGGGGATACCGAGGCCGCTACTGCTGCTGCTGCTGCTGTGGGGGGGGGGTCGGGGCGCGGTCGCGGTGTCGCGGGAGGTCGGTTGGCGCTCGGAAGTCGCCGGCATTAAACCTGTATCCTATTCATAATTAATAACATCTCAAGACAAAATCAGGGGTGTGAAAGCTCCAAAACGACACGTCATCATCAACAGCACGTATCGTGTCTGGTACGTACCATATTAAATATGAACAAATATGATAAGCCGAAGCTGTACGAAGTGAGATCGTTTTTTTTATCTTAAAACTCATATTATACATATTTGCAAGCTTAAACTTGTACAGCTGTCAGTGCATATTATATGCGCGTACATTTTATACGGTCGCTAGTATCAATAGTAGTAGTAGTAGTAGTAGTAGTAGTAGTAGTAGTAGTAGTAGTAGTAGTAGTAGTAGTAGTAGTAGTGTTTAATAGTACCGGGAGATATATACGAAGCACTTCGTATATAAAGTAGTAGTACTGTAGGTATGTTGTGCGCGTGTCGTAACTCCTCGCTCATACATAAACAGCCTTTTTTATGGACAGCGGGTCCGTCTTTTTGTTCGCCGTTTCTTTAGCAGTGTGTACGTGGGGGCGGCGGGGAGGGGGGGGCAGGCACTCATGTCGTGCATGGCCGTAATCGTTTGACCATAGGCCCTCGCATCCCTACAATGCTGGGACGGAGCACGTTGGGTTTTCACCAACCAGGTAGACATTGCTTGCACCAAGCGCGAAGCGCTGTGAGGTGTTGGGCGAGTCGCATGAAGGGCGAGCTGCATACTACAGTAGTATCATAAAAACCGCTTGTGAGGCGGACTTGAATATGGACGACAGCCTCCAATGAACTGGTTTGGGAGGGGGGGGGGGGGGGGGGGGGCGGGGGGGGGGGGGGTTCTCATATCGTGCACGGCCGCATGGCCATAGACCCTCGCATCCCTACAATGCCGGGACGGAGCACGTTGGATTTTCACCAACCAGGCAGAAAGGGGGGGGGGGGTATCTGTCTGTGTTATGTATATTCCACATGCAGTTTTAAGAGGGGTACAGATGTCACGGGGGGGGACTTTTGTCCTCGCGGTAGGAAGTGGCAGAGTACGTATGGGAAGAGAGAGTAACAGCCGTATAAATACCAATATACTATTAATAGTATTTGCGGGAGAGGGTGCACCAGCTGAATATACGCAGACAGCTTGATATATCGAGAGGGCGGGGAGACTCTAAAGTGACCCAAGTATGTAGCAGTAGCGTAGCATAGTATTCTCAAATACGAGCTGGTAGATTTTGTTAATACAAAAAAGTTCGTCGTACTCGTACGCGAGTAAGACCAACATTTTGTAAACCAAAAATGGTGTCGGATGAACAGGTAGTATTTGAATTGTGTTGTAGTTGAATGGTAGTTTCTGTTCATCCTGCTTGACGTATTATCTTCGCCCTTCTCTCTCCTCCCCATTAATAATTAATAGTAAGAGTCGTACATATTATATATTATATAGTATATAACGCCATGGGCTACCGCCGTGTACCTGGTCCACGTGTCGTAATCAAGATGGTTTTATAACACACCTGCTGTGGGGGGGGCGAAATTCCAAGGTGATCTGTTGAGAGCCGAGCAATGCGTCTACATATCCAAAGATCCAAAGATCGCCACGAGATCTCGACGATTGACATTACAATGTGTGTGTTCTTCCTTTCTACCCGTCGACATCCAGCACACCCAGTGTCCGTGCCGATTCTTCATCGCACCAGTTCTGTGGTCACAAAACTACGACACAGAGATACTACGCTCAGTGCAATAAGCAGAGCAGACAATGCAATGCCATATACGACAGGCAAGACCTACCCTGCTATTAATAGCAATCCAGGTGCATGCAAGAGAAAAAGAGAAAAAAAGAAAAAAAAGCGAAAAGGAAAAATAAGTGGGGGGTCCCCCAATAAGGCGGTCTGAGTATAATGAGGCGGTATCCCGATATAAGGCGGTCGAAATCGCGTGGCGCCACTGGGGAATTGCACTCATAACCTGGACTGAATAAGGCGGCCTCCCTCTATAAGGCGGTCATATTGCTGTCTCTGGCACACCACCGCCTTATTGGGGGGCCCCTGCTGTATATTACTTTTTGATGAATGCCCGTGGGCAGCAATAATTAACGGCTCCGTAGAACGTGCACGTACGTGCCAGGCTATTCGAATTTGCACGTACATTCAATACGGTTTTATGTATAGCAGGAGTTGTTGTAGATATGTATGGCCTACATGGGTACTAAATGGGATCGAGGTGCCAGGTGGGCCTCCGGCGGCTCCTGCGGAGGGCTGATTATATTTATGCACCTTGTGGGTGGGAGCAGGGTGCCAAATGGGATCAGATCCGGGTGGGAGCAGGTCCGGGTGGGAGCAAGGGTAAATATGGTGCAAAAGTACGTGCATATCTGAACAGCCCAGCACGTACGTGCAATTATACGGCTGGTGAATAATTTGAAGGTCGCCCTGAGAGAGATATTCCCAAAACCACCACCACGTTCGTTGTGTGTACTCCTGCCTCTCAGGGGGGGTGTTATATTGATTACAGTGTACGGTATGACATGTACTCGTACGACATTATCACCACAGTTTAGTATTAATATTAATAGCATGATATATATGCACAGGCTGTTCGTTTTTTCTTTTGTCGACACCTCACATAAAAATGGTCAGAATGAAAAACAACACCGGATTTCGGAGAAAACAACTTTTTTGTTTTCGTATTTTTCATTGTTTTGGATCACTTGGTCTTAGAGACCGCCCCCCTGTCCCGCGAAACAAACCGGAGCGCTGTCATCACAGGACAATTACGGAGAAAAAAAACTTTCGTCTTTCCTTATTTTTCCATTTGTGGATCTCTTGGTTTTCAAGACCCCCCTCCCGCATAAATGTCCTGTCATCACAGCGCTCCGGTTTGTGTTCCTTTCTGACCTTTATGTGAGGTGTAAAAAAAAACAGGCTTAGTGTTCCGGCCACCCTCTCAATATGTGTACATTTGTTTCTGTTATTATTAGTTGTTTTCCTCTTGAGGTATGAATAATATTACACTCCAGATAAAAATGAAGGCAAGAACCGTAGTGGGGGAGGAGGGAGAGACGGAAGTGCGAAGATAATAAATGGGACGGGCAAAAAAAAAAAAAAAAAAAGAGTACGAGAGATGCTCACCGGAAAAAAAAGAAAAAAAATCGTTCAAATCTATTTTTTTAAACACAGCAGCCTTTTGCAAATAGTCGGTTTTCAACCGTTTTTTTTTTCGTTCTATTTCATTTTTTGTCTATTTTAGGGCACCCAATACTGCACTCAAACGATCCTGCAGCATGAACATGAACGTGAACATGACAGCGTGAAAGTTGAGCAAACAAGGCCATGAAGAGAACCAGATACGCACTTGGGAATATATACACAAGGTGCAAATCGAGGGAAAATCGAAAAACCACCCGTGGTTTCCAATGTTTCGATAGATTTAATACCTGCAAACAAAAACCGTTTTTATTTTAATTTTAATTTTATAAAAACGCCTCCTATGCGTTTTTCGGTTTTTCGAATATGCCCTCCGGTGCCCACCTCTACTCCAGAGTTATTGGAACCTATCCTGTGACGACGGACTTGCATCGGGGCGATAATTTAACGTAAGAAAAATGGGCTATTAATAGATACCACTCTGTCCAGAAATTTAAGCACCGTTTGTACATTAACATTGAATAAAAAGTTGCTTATATTTCTGGACAGAGTGGTAATAGATAACGAACAACACCTCTCAGACGACGCACCCGACAAAAAAAAATGTCACGCCGCCGACGCCGCAGATGTTTTTTTCGGCACGTAGACAGGCGGGGGGTACTCTAAAACGCGGGGGTACTCTAAAACCAAGTGAAAACAAGGATCTACCAAAAAACAAAGTGGTCTTTACTCATTTCTTCCTGTGATCACAACGCTTCGGTTGGTTTTCCATTCTGGCCTCTATTAATAGACGTCTGGTGCGTCGTTATCTATTTTAGAGGGTCATATCTCAAGCGAGTACTAGCCCCTCGCCTCAGCTGTGAGATGAAGGATTTCGGTGAAACGTATGCAAGAATATATCTGCAAGCTGCGTGTATGGAATACCACGTAATAAGTGCTCACTCGCTCTTATAGTGTACATAGTTCCATAAAATATCGGGTACCTGGTATGATACAATGTAACATGTGTGCGTTCGCAAAATTCCATTCAAAATTCGACGTGAGTCGGCGAGGGAAGAAAATGATCAATTTTTCCTGCGATAAAAACGACGTCACGAACCGTACAGTATTAACATTGATATTTAACAATACTATTTAACAGTGGAGAGAGGGGAGGAGCGCCCGCTACGCGACCCCATATTTGAGAAATTTGAGTTACGACTGAGAGGGAGCGGGAGCGGGAGAGTATGCGAGTATGGGCCGAGGGTCATAAAAGGGATGGAGGGGGGGGGGATGTACTCTGTACGAGTGGTATTATACGATTAGATGTAAAAATGGTTTATCGTTCATTGCCTTTCGCGATGCCACCTCCACAATCCACAATCCACAACACGCAACAGCAGGAGCGTGCACTACTGCTGTACGTACATGAACGCACGGCGCATTTACTGCATTCACACCATAAACTTACGGTAATCCTCGGTAATCATCAGGGGTCGCCGCCGACTGCACACCCATATCGACTGCTGTGTGTATCCGTAAGCTACCGCACCGGCACCAAAAATCGCAGCAAGCAACACACTCAGCACTGCTTGCACCCACGGTGGGTGCATATACACCGTACACCGCCGTACGTACGTACACCGTACAAATTAAAGCCATTTTCAGACATACATGTTGGTGGTCGTTGAGCAATACACACACATACCATACATGTTGTTTATACGTACGTGAGGCGAGATGGGCCCTTTCTCTTCCGCGCCGTAGAGCTCGACCGACCGAGTACGCCTTCGCTGTACCCCATGCTGGACTTGAATCGACCACAGCTGGACTTTAATCGAACATTCTTCTTGCTTGTTTTTACCCGGCACAGGACGGGGAACATCGCGCACAGCGAGGAATCGCATGCTCAACATGCTCCTTTTCTCTCCTTGTCAAGTGCACTGCTGCTGTTAGTTGAAGAGATTCGGTGCTCTCCAGGTGTAAAGCCGCACGCCAGTTGTTTGTGGAGGCAGGGGTGCTTCTGGCACTGCTGCTGCTGCCGCTCTCTATCGTAGTATGTCTGCCCACAATCAACTATGACACACAGCTGATCCTGCTGGTGCTCGTTGCCGTTGCGGTGGTTGCTGTAGTATGTAGGTAGTATGCGTTCGCCGCGGGTGTTGAGCTGCAGAAGAAGCAATTGGCGTATTCTTATTGCACCTACAAGTGGTATGCCTGGAGCTGGCAGAACATATGGCAGTAAGGTGATGTTGTGATGCTCGCGGGCGCTGGCTTGACAGTCTGATGCGTGTGCCTCTTCGTTAGTTAGGCCGTGTTCGTCGAACGCCGTAATAAGTAATAAGGAAGGTCAAACTCAGCTGGTTGACACCTATCTATATGAGCTATGCCGCTATGACGCAATTACTCTCCAACATCCTCTGTATTTAGGGTAATAGTCCATAGGTTGATACTTTTAGAAGCTCCACCTGCGAAGTTGGAAATGCCTTTTATTAAAGCTTCGAGATACAACAGCAGTATGAATACATATACATATATATATGCGTACTGCAGTAGTACTGCCGTATATATATGTATATGTAATGTGTGTGTTCTTCACATTAAACCTTCCTTTCTACCCATCGACATCCAGCACACCCAGTGTCTGTACCGATTCTTCATCCTAAAAAAGGTACCAGTTCTGTGGTCGCAAAACTACGACACAGAGATACTACGCTCAGTGCAGTAAGCAGACAAACAATGCAATGCCATATACGACAGGCAATACCTACCCTGCTAGCAATCCACAAGTACGTACGTTTTTTTATACAGATCAACCAGTTTGTTTGTTTTTAAATATATTTTATTAATCGATGTTTTATATTATTTACATACGTACCAGGCACGTACGACTGCTTGCTGCATTATATACGTATGAAGTTTGCTACAAACTACCTGGTACCAGGTATATCTTACGTGTTTTGAATGTATATCATATTTATATTAAAAAAAATAAAATATATGTATAATATGTATAAGCTGAGCCAGCGGTAAATCGTACAATTCATCTTACGGTCGTACCGGTATCTTGTGAATCACCTCGAGTGAGGAATTTGAAAATTGGAATAACTGACCCCAGCCGGTCCTAAAACACTTACGTACGAAAATATTCCGACTCGAGCTCGCCAAAATATCCAAGAAAACCTGAAAGTGCCGTTTTGTTTTGTTTTTTGCCGAAATTTCGACATAAAACCCCCATGAAGACAGCAGTAAGTATGTACGTAGGTATACACACACACGCACACATGGCGGAACAGCCCATCTCTCTCGACGGTGCCGACGGTGTCAGCCCTGGCGCACCCAATGCCAACGCTGAGGGCGGAGATCCCGTCGGCGAAGTTGTGGCCATTATCGGCCCGCGGACCACCTTGGCGAGTGCACGCGACCCCGAATCGGTGCTCTCCCGCGTGAAGCAGTAGTCTTTACCGCACTACTGAATTATTATCTAGGATAAAGTATGGAAATCGGGGAATATTATTTTATATACCTTATAGTGTGGTCGACCAATTTTTCAAACAAAAAAAGACCCTGATTTTTTCGAGACAAAGCTCGTAAAGGTCGGGGTTGGGGTTAGGGTTAGGGTTAGTGTCTAAAGCAGTGTTTTCGGCCGGCGTTTTTCGAAATATTCGGTCTCATAACACTGGAACCTCACGCGGGCTACAGCTAAGTCCCCGATTTCTATACTTTATCTACATAATAATTCAAAATTGCGGTAAAGGCGGCTCGCGTGAAGCATGAGCAGAGGCGCAGCAAGCCGCTCAGATCCAACAACCCGCTGTGGAAACTTTTAGGACTTGCCGCCGTCATCGACGCGCGCGTTTCGCGCAAGGTTGGGAGAGACGTTAATAAATGAATAACATCACGGAGGGATCCAAGACCTTTTCTTCAGGGGATAATTTTTGCACCGCCATCTTGGTGATGAGTTCGCTTTTTCGCTCGAATCCCCGCCAGGTAGTATTGCGACTCAAACAATTGCTGTCACGTTCCTCTAGTCATGGGTAGACCTACCTGGTAAATGCGTTGTACTTCTCGTTTTTTGTGATTTTTTTGTGTAAACCAAGGGGGAGCACAAAAAAAAAGTTATCGACACCACCCCCATATTGGAGGGAAGAAACCGGACCGTTGTGATCCCAGAAAACAATAAGTCAAGTTTTTTTTTAATTACCCCCCCCGGGTCTATGGTCATATGACTACGGCCGTGCACAACATTAGTACATCCCCCCCCCCCCCGACCAGCGAAAAAAAAATAGGGGGGGTCTCTAAAACCAAGTTAAAAAAGGGAACAAAAAACGAAAAAAAAAATGGTTTTTGCTCATTTCGTCCTGTGATCACAGCGATCCGGTTTGTTTTTCATTCTGACCTTCCTAGGTGTGTGGTGTCGTTTTCTTTTTTTTTTTGTGCGCCCTTGTGTAAACTGAAGTTTTTTTTCGTGTTTTTCGTTCAAAACTTATGTGAATCTAGGTCATATTGTTTGCGCTTTTCTTGCGTAAAGTGAAGCCAAATAGCGTATTTTTGGCCTCCGGCGGCGCCTTCAGCGGGATCCTCCGGAGGCGCCTCCGGCGGGCCCTCCGGGGGCGCCTCCAGCGGGGCCCCCTCGGCCGGGGGGGGCTTTTTTGGCTCGCTTCGCTCGCCTGACTTACCGACTAAAGTCAGCTAGTCGGCTTCGCCGAATAGCGACTAGTTATTAGTCGTGAAATGAAACCGACTCACAGCCCTAATAAGTTGCGATTTTTTAGTCAAGTCCATATACCCCAGCGTTGTTCGATATACCCATATGAAATGTGGTATATGCAGGGGATATTATATATAATGTGATATATCATACATATATCATGTGATATACCCTGTATATCGTGTGATATACCCTGTATATCTTGTGCTATATCATATAACTGATATAATGTGATATATCACTCGCTATCTGCCCTATATATATATCGATATCGTGTGCTACTGCCAACCACATACATACACGTATCATCCTGTCACATCATCAGACTTTGCCGGTCGTGGTTGGGACCTGTTTCACGCTGGTACCGCACTGGATCGGTACTTGACGATCTGTGTCTGTTACGTACTACACAGTGTGCATGAATGCTGATGATACAGCAACCCCTTCTCCGCGAAGTTCATCAAGTACATGTAGTGGTGTAGAGCAATGCAGACAACAACAACAAACAGTAGTATATCGCGATGACGCACCACAGGATTGTGTGCATCACTGCCGGTGCACAAAGTACCACGTTCCAGGTTCATGTTTTGATTTAATAATATTCTCCCTCGCGTCCATGAAGCGACCCCCCTGATCCATGTCATAGGCCACCAGGTCCCACCGACTACAACCGGAATACCAAAACGAAAACGCAAGAGACCAGAACAAGACAAATTACAGCGAATTATACTAAACAACATAAACTGGAGGGACGAGCAACACTCCTAAAACGCGAGAAAATGCACTTTATCCTGTGACAAAGAGAAGCACCTCCCACTATTTTATAGCTACCTCCCGCCCCCACTTCGCTACGAGAAGCACGTGCCGAACCTGCTCCTGCTTAACTGCTACTACAGCACCAATTCCAAGACGAGAACACAGCCGTGGTGGGCTGCACTACCACAGGTGCCGGTTAGAGTGTAGGAAAATGAGGTTTTCGGCGTTCTCGTCTTTCAGACGTACTCATACGTACAGTATCATATACTTCGTATATGTACAGCGATATATTGTTGTTGTTGTCTTCACATTAAAAACCGTGCCGGTCTCTCTATCCAGTACCTCCATCTGTCCGTACTAATCCAACACTTGACACGGTCGATTCCCGTGGTCACAGGCTAACTTACCCAAAAAAAGGTATACTGAAATAAAAGTGGAACCCGAAGGGTCCGCAAAGCGATCAAAGCCAGTCAAAAACAGATAGTCTGGAGCCCTCCGCTCCCCTCTACACGCTATGTGAAGGTAAAAAATAAAAATGGAAAAGTCAACATCACCAATCGGGGGTACACGCCCCCTGATTCTATCTTGGTGCCCCTATAATGCCGGGGTGTTCCGTGCCGGGTTCACGCCGGTCAGGCAAACAAATCGAGTCCTCCACCCCGATTATAAACGCAGACATGATACGGGGGAAGGGAACTATGGTCCCGTGTGACTGATGTACCCCCGGCCTGCGAGCAGTGTAACTGCAAAAGGTCAAAAACAACGAAGGGAAAAAGACAAAGACAAAGACAAAGAGACAAGTCAAAAGTACAAGCAAACACTAAAACAAACAAGACCGCAGAGACAACACATTGACACGTCATCCCGAGGGGGTGGTGCAATGGTGCGGCGGTGGGGGGGGAGGGGGAAAAAAACAAAACAAACAAGCAAACAAACAGTCCAGGAGAGTCAATCCGGCACATATCGCGCCACTCGGTCCGCCATTTCTCGCTTGTTTCCTTCCCTCGCCGATTCGCCCTTCTTCCGCACCCCTCCCGTCCCGTTGGTTCTTGGTGTCTCTTTATTGTTGCTGCGCTCTTTTTCTCGCTTGGTCGCTCGTTTCCGGCTAGCCTCCTCTTCGTCCTTGTGCCAGGAGGTCATAAACCTCTCAGCTCCCTGCAGCACTCCCTTGTACCACTGCCTTCCTCCCTTCACCTTCGCTGCTTCCGCCCAAACTGAATTCGGGACTCCGAAGACACGTCTCTGGTCGTCCGTAGAGCCGTGCGTAGCTCCGAACGCTTTGAAGTCGTCCTTCAGGCACGTCTGCCAGTTCCGCTCCGGGCACCCCGCGCCCGGGTCCTTCCCCCCCACCAGATCCCCGAACATCAGTCGTTTCGGGAGTCGCCCGTCTGGCTGCCTTGCCACGGCCCCCGCGAACAGCAGGCGCCGCTGCCGGACAGTGGCTTCCACGCTCTGGCACCCGACCCTCTTCAGGGCCTGGGCGTAGGACAGCTGCCGGTAGGTGCCTTGCTTGCGCTGGTACCCAATAACTCGCAGCAGCAGCCGGTGGTGTATCGTCCGCAGCAGTCGGTAGTGGTCGCGACGTGGGGCCCATGTCATGCAACCGTACAGCAGTGCCTCCATCGCCTCCGCTTGAAGCAGGCGGGCCTTGAGTCGAAACGGTGCTCCCGGCCTATCGAAGAGCTCCGGGCCATACCTCCTGACGCACGCCGACGCTGCTCTGCTCCTGAAGTTGATCTCCCGGGTGAGGTCGCCATGTTCGTTGACGAGGCCGCCCAGGTACCGGAACTCGAGGGTTTGGGTGTATTTCTGCCCCGCTGCTTCGATGATCAGCGGCGGCGGGGGCGGTGTTGGCTGCTTCTCCTTTACGCGCATAAGGAGAGTCTCCGTCTTCTTCTCCGACACCGTCAGCCCGAACTCCCCAAACACCTGCACGATAATGGTCATCATCCTCGCCAGTCCGTCGGCGGACCTCGATACAACGCCGGCGTCATCGGCATACAGCATCCCCCACACCGCCCTCCGTACGCGGTCGAGTGGTGTCTCCGTCCCCGCTCCCGTCTCCTCCTTCAGGAACACTAGGTTCTGCATGATACCATCGTCCTCGCTGAATCGTACGATAACGACCTCTAGGGCCGCGGCGAAGAAAACGTTGAACAGCAGTGAGGACAGCACACACCCTTGTCGCAAGCCTTGCGTGACCAAGAACCAGTCCGACAGTTCTCCATCGTCCATGCGCACCCGGGCCCGCATTCCGTCGTGGAATTGGCGGATGACGGCGACCATTTCCGCAGGAATCCCGGCCCTGGCCAGCACCTTCCATAGCAGCTCTCGGTCCACCGAGTCATAGGCCTTCTATAGGTCGACGAAGCACATGTAGAGCGGTATTCTCCTTCTCCGCCCTAGTTCCTGGAGTCGGAGCACGACAAACAGCATGCATACTGTGGATCGACCAGGTCGGAAGCCGCACTGTTCCTCCGGGAGGATGTTGTTGGCTCCACCAAAGATATACCATCCGAAAGATACAGATACATCGTCAATAGAGCAAATTGCAATTTGTGATATACGCACGTAGTGTATATCGGGGTCGCTTATATGACGTATTTCACCTGATATTGGCCGATATATCAACTTGTATAAGCTTATATAGGCCAATATATCAACTTATATCATCTTATATAGGCCTATATATTACTTGATAGCGCTCCTATATATCACACACCAAATATCATATAGCTATATAGGCCTATATGGCTGGAAGCCCCTATATAGCGATGTGATACTATACGGTATATTTATCACATTCCGGCCAAAAAAAACATGACTACGTAAGTAATATGGAGATATCATATCGTATAGGGGGTATATATAGGGTACCCCTATAGTGATACCAGGCACTAGTAGACAGCAGTGCCGAATGCTGAAGATAAGGATATACGAAGTATATGTATAACGGTCGATCGTTACGAGTTGTATTGCCGGTCGCCCCGGTGGTCTAACTGGTAGTCACGAAGCCTCTAGGGCCGGATGTCGAGGGTTCGATTCTCCCCATGGACCGGTCGCCCCGGTAGACCAGTGGTCAGCTTCAAAGGCTACTGGCATTGGTAAACAAGTTCGAGTCCCACCGTGGTGAGATTTTTACTTTATTTGAAAAAATAAAAAGGAACCAATTGCTGAGAGCGCCTTCGTGGCGTGGGTAGGCGGAATCCGACGCAAGTCGACGAGGGAAGAAAGTGCTGAAACCTTCTCGCGATAATAATGCAAGGCAAGAACCGTAGTGGGGGAGGAGGGAGAGAAGCCCACTTTGTGACCCCGGATCTGAGTTACGACTAGGGAGGGAGAAAGACGGAAGGGCAAAGATAATGAACGGGATGGACAAAAAAAAAAAGGAGGTTTTTATTCTCAAATGACACCGACTGTCGAGAGCGCATATTATAGCGTGGGTAAGCAAAATTCGAAGAAAGTTGACGAAGGAAAAAAGTGCTGAAATCTTCTCGCGATAAAAACCAAGGCAAGAACCGTAGTGGGAGAGGAGGGAGAGGAGCCTACTTTGTGACCCCGGATCTGAGTTACGACTAGGGAGGGAGAAAGACGGAAGTGCGAAGATAATGAATGGGCTAGGAAAAAAAAAAAAAAATGGTCTCTCATCTCTCATCAAGAAACACGGCCAAAACACAATTAGATTCCAGAAATAGAGCAACAAGAACGAAGATTTTTAATTTTTACTGCGAGTGCCCCCGTCAATTTTGAGATTTTTCACTCGAGAAATGTTGAAATGTTACCCCGAGGAGTATATAGGATACACGAAAAAAGGAGAAAGCAACCTACACTCCTTCCCAAGGTCTCAGAATGAGAAACAAACTACTACAGCAGTATTATTGAAACGTACACTCCTTCCCAAGGTCAGAATGAGAAACAAACTCAAACCACAGCAGTATTATTGGAACCTACACTCGTTCCCGAGGTCACAATGAAAAACAAACTACAGCAGTGAGAAACAAACTACGGCGGCAGCAGTGTAACTATTAATAGTGAGAAAGCAAACAAATGTAGACCGGTATACCGGCACATGTATATAATAATATACAACAACACCCAACGAGCTGTCGTACGTATAATATGTATATCGCCCCGGTGGGCTACTCGTAGCAGGTAACCACGAAGCCTGTTAAAAGTCAAGATCGTGAGTTCGAGCCCCCTCGAGTGCATGCTCGTAGTGACTTTTTCTCGCAAATAAATATCTTGACTAGCGGAAAGCGCGAGAGCGTGAGTTAGCAAAATTCGATGAAAACCGACGAGCCTTGAGAAGGCTGAACCCTCTGCGCGATAAAAATCAAGGCAAAAACCGTGGTGGGGGAGGAGGGAGAGGGGCCTACTTTGTGACCCCGGATCTGAGTTACGACTAGGGAGGGAGAAGGACAGAAGTGCGAAGATAGTAAATGGGATGGGAAAATAATTAAATATGTATAACATCCCTGTTCACTTGCAACCAAGAAATGCCAGGAACATACCCCATCCATGGTATGATAGACACATACGACACGAAAAATAGAAGAAAACAAAACAAAATAAAGCGCAAAAGCCAAAAATAGGTACACCTAGGCCTTTTGAGCCTTTTATAGGTGCAGCACCCATGCGCCCCGATGGTCTAGAGGTAACCTCGAACGCTTCTGAAGGTTGATGTCTGGAGTTCGAATCTCACGTGGGTTGGACTTTTGAGTTTATTTGCAAAAATATATAAAAAACGGAAGCAACTGCTGAGAGCGTCTATTAATAGTAGCGTGGGTAGGCACAATTCGATGCGAGTCGACGAGGGAAGAAAAGGCTGAAGTCTTCTCGCGATAAAAATGCAGGTACGACGGAGCGTTGGCCAATAACGTAGGGGCCCAGGAAGTCCTTTTCAGAGTGCAATACGCCGTGTACCTATATATGTATAAAAGGCTCAAAAGGACTAATAGGAACAATGTCAATCGTCAGATTTTTCTCTCATTCAACGCAAGCATGTTGTGTCTGTCGTACTCAGTACGATGAACATGGCATTGCATGGTCTACTTTTTTTTTTTTTTTCCCATCCCATTTATTATCTTCGCACTTCCGTCTCTCCCTCCCTAGTCGTAACTCAGATCCGGGGCCACAAAGTAGGCTCCTCTCCCTCCTCCCCCACTACGGTTCTTGCCTTGATTTTTATCGCGCAGAGGGTTCAGCCTTCCCAACGCTCGTCGACTTTCATCGAATTTTTTGCTAACTCACGCTCTCGCGCTTTCTGCTAGTCAAGATATTTTTTGCGAGAAAAAGTGCCTAAGAGCATGCACTCGGCGGGGCTCGAACTCGCTTTCTTGACGCTTACAGGCTTCGTGGTTACCTGCTAGCCCACCGGGGCGACCGGTCTGCTTACCAATGGCTATCGAAGAACAGCCAGTGCAAAAGCGAATGAAGGTCATTTTGTTTCGCCGCCTGGCATTGTTATGGCCACGTGAGATAACTCGGACGTCGGTGTGTAACAAAATAGATCGAAAGGCCAGCGACAAACGTTTTCGGTTGTTATAAAGCTCGGAAGCCTTGTGTACGCGCGCCTCTGAAGCTCTGAAGTCTGTGTGGGGAAGGTAGCTAGCGTGAGGTACTTCTGTAGGTCGCGTGAAGCTCACCCAACAGGTGATGGCATCGTAGTCGCATCATGGGAGGGAAGTGCGCGCGCGCTTGGTGGGGTTGGCGTTAGTCGCTGTACCAACCCAGCTCCGAATAATCTGTGTTTTTAGTATTTAGTCTCATCTCCTGCGATTCCCGCCCAACCACCCAACCCCGGCTCTTCGGCGAACACTGCGGCCATGCCCTCCCTCGTCGTCTGCGAGTGGGCCAACATGGCCGCTGCAAGCGGCCGTGACTGCTGCTTCCGTTGTGTTGTCGTCATGTGGCATGCTCGGCTGACACCCACGCACGCGGCTACCAATAAGTACCCTCTCTGGTGCTCAAAAGGTGTACCAGGTATAGACAAAAATGGGGCGGCATAACTTCTTCCTGGCATTCTAAAGAGGGTTCGTTCAGCAAAATGCACTCTCTCTATAGGATGAAGAATCGGCACGGACACTGGTGTGCTGGATATCGACGGGTAAAAAGAACGGTTCAAGTGAAAACACGCACACACCATGCACCCCTACAGTACAGGACATCTAATAAGAAACAGGCTATTAAGAAAGTCAAGCTGACATTTAGAGGAAAATAACGAATTCCAGAGTCATTATCTTTATATTAGACCAGCTACTATGGGAAAATTATTTTTGGGCCCTCAGAACTGAGTTTTTAGCCAAAAATACGCGATTTACTCTGCGGCACGGCCAAAAACACCGATAGACTCGTCAGGATGCTCCCCGTAGTTTTCGTAGAGCTTTCTGACGTACTTTTTCGTTTCTCCAGGGTCGTAGTTTGACTGTTCGTCCAAGTTGCCAGTTCTGAGGACAGATGATTTTTAGCCAAAAATCCTCAAAGATCCATTATTTTTGGCCCCAGTTCTGACCAACAAGCCTTATTTCTGGAAACTGACTAGATGTGATTAGTTGCGCCAAAAATCAAAACGAGACCCTAGAAAAACGGAGAACTGCTCCAGAAAGCCCTCGAAAAACTACGGGGTGGATCTTTAGGAGTGTATCGGTGGTTTTGACTGTCCAACGGAGTAAAACAGGTATATTGGGGCCTAGAAATCAGTTCCTGGAGTGCAAAAATAATGTTTCCCATAATAGTTGGTCTTAGAGTGGAAATCACCCTCTCTCACATAAGAAATCCAGCCTGGGCCAGTTTTCCCGTTTCTTGGTACTAGTAGGTGTCCTGTACTGCTGTAGCATTCTGACCAAAGGGCATTATTTCGGTGCTTTCAAAATGCTGGTCGAGATTTTTAGCAGTAGCGGACGAAGCTTGATGGTGAATCTTAATCTTCCTAAGGTAGTTATTTAGGCACTCTGGTTGGCTACGTAAGGTTATATTATACGTGGCTCAATCAACTTGGGAGTCTTTCCCAGCCACAGCAGCATTTACTCTTACACCATGTGAAATTAATATTTTTAGCGTAATCCCTGCTGGGATTCGCATCTTTTGCAGCATTGTTCTACCGCACCCATTGGTCTTACTACTGCTGTACTGCATAACAATGTAGTTTCTCTTTTTTTTCTCTTTTTTTTTGTCCATCCCATTTAATATCTTCGCACTTCTGTCCCTCTCCCTCCATAGTCGTAACTCAGATCCGGGGTCACAAAGTAGGCTCTTCTCCCTCCTCCCCACTACGGTTCTTTCCTTGATTTTTATCGCGCAGAGGGTTCAGCATTCCCAACGCTCGTCGATTTTCATCGAATTTTGCTAACTCACGCTCTCGCGCTTTCTGCTAGTCAATACATTTTTAGCGAGAAAAAGTATCTACGTATATACCAGCATGCACTCGGGCGGGGCTCGAACTCACGATCATGACTCAAACAGGGACGAGATTCACCTGTCATTCCACCGGGGACGCCGGGTTAGTTTCTCTGTGTCGTAGTTTTGTGACCACAGAGCTTATATATATATCAGATCAGACGCTAGGATTGAAGAATCGGCACGGACACTGGGTGTGCTGGATACAGGATGCACCAGTCGTATAATGGCACGTACGTGCTGGGCTGTTTGGATCTGCACGTACTTCTGCGCCATCTGGCGCCCTGATCCCATTTGGTACTTTGGCCCCGCAGTGGGCCCATCCCATTTGGCACCTTGCTCCCACCCACAAGCCATAAGGTGCAAAAATATAGTCAGCCCTCCGCAGGAACCGCCGGAGGTCCACCTAGCACCTCGATCCCATTTGGTACCATTTAGGCCATGCATATGGACTTCGTGACTACCTGTTAGACCACCGGGGCGACCGGCTGTTGAAATGTCATTATTGCATTATTACAGAGGCGAAAAAAATCGCCAACAAAAATAAAGTCAAGGAACGCCTTTGCGGAAGAACGGGCGTTGCAGACGTATTAATAGTTTCGGCTACGTGTTCTGATCGGCTTCCCCTACTGCTGTACCCTGTACCCGGCTCCGGAGAACTTGCACGTACGTGCGAGTCTAACGAATCTGCACGTACATTCAATACGGTTGTATCTATAGCAGGAGTTGTTGTAGATATGTATGGCCTACCTGGGTACCAAATGGGATCGAGGTGCCAGGTGGGCCTCCGGCGGCTCCTGCAGAGGGCTGATTATATTTCTGCACCTTGTGGGTGGGAGCAGGGTGCCAAATGGGATCAGATCCGGGTGGGATCAGGTCCGGGTGGGAGCAAGGGTAAAGATGGTGCAAAAATGATGGTGCAAAAAGTACGTGCAGATCTAACAGCCCACAGCACGTACGTGCAATTATACGGCTGGTGGGGTGTACATGATATAATACGAGGTATAATATCATATCACATCTCGTCCAGGGGGGCACGACCAGCACGACAG
Organism: Saccharina japonica; assembly: GCA_008828725.1. Taxonomy (NCBI): domain Eukaryota; class Phaeophyceae; order Laminariales; family Laminariaceae; genus Saccharina; species Saccharina japonica. The sequence continues at coordinate 192,022 of MEHQ01002632.1, forward strand.
TGATACTACATATTTTATCTTATTTTTAGTTTTTGTTCATCCCATTTATTATCTTCGCCCTTCCTTTCTCTCTCCTTCCTGGTCGTAACTCTCAGATCCGGGGCCACAAAGTAGGCTCTTCTCCCTCCTCCCCCACTCCGGTTCTTGCCTTGCATTTTTATCGCGAGAAGATTTCAGCACTTTCTTCCCTCGTCGACTTGCGTCGAATTCCGCCTACCCACGCCACGAAGGCGCTCTCAGCAATTGGTTCCTTTTTATTTTTTCAAACAAAGTACAGTACAGGACACCTAATAAGAAACAGGAATCTGGACTCACCCTGGATTTCCTATTTTTGTCATTTTATGAGCCTCTTTCTTATTGTGCCGGGCAGAAATTGAAAACCGAGCTGAGTTCTAATTTTGTATAACTCATATTCATACCGCCATTGACCGTACGCACCTCACTGATTGCGCATGCGCACGTTCGGCGTCCGTACTCTTCGGCGTGTACTCTTACTGGGGCGCACTGACGCCGAGGAAACGTTCTCGGCAACGGAGTTGGAACGTTTCTGTTTTCGTCCCTTCCCCTTGCGCGAATAATTTGTCCCGGTAATGTCGTCAGAAATGCCTTCCCCGCCTTCACCCTCTTCCTCGCTTTCGGAAAGCTTCCCTCTACGAGATCACTATCGCTGTGTCGACATCTACACCGCGCACATCCGATTCCTTCCTCCTTGCTCGTCGTCACTCCCCTGCCCCTTTTTCTCCGCTCCTGTCCCTTCCTCTTTCTCATTGCCACTGCTGCTGCTGTTCTCTTTGAAGCCGCTTTCTTCGCTGTAACCATTTCCCCCCCTTCCTCTCCCTTCCTGTCTCCCTTCCTCCCTGCCATATTCCCCCTCATCATTGTCCTTCTCGCCATGCCCAGGGCGACCGCCCCGGTCGATGTCCCTGGTGCTCACTCCCTGCGGTGGCGCCAGTAGCTCACGTGGAAGCATTCACGAAGACGAAGTAGCCTCACCCAGTAGCACCCACGAACCTTATGCTGCGGCCTCGCCCATAGCAATGTACTTCCCGAGTGGAAGCCTCATACTGAGCGTCGTGCCGGTTCGCTAGAGTAACACCCTATAGCCGTAATCTTGGCGCGTCCGTGCCTGTGCACGTCGTCCGTGCCTGTGGACGTCGTGTGGTGAAACCCTTCACCCATCCCAACACCCGGCACAGAATGATGTGCCGTTTCACGAGTGATACATCGAGGGCCGGAGGAGGTGAGCGGACAAAGGCATAACCCGGTGGGCATTCCAGGGGTAGTGTTGTTTCATCGGCGTCGAGGTCATCATCATCGTCCAGCATAGCTACGTCGTCCGATCCACTAAGTCGCCCGGTGTTGTCACCCTCCGTTTCGTCCTCGCCATCCTCGTCGTTCGACCCTTTAGGATGGTCGTCGTCCGCTCGAGTAAAGGGCTGCACGTCATCCGGGAGTTCGTTGCCGTCATCGGCGCCCATGAACGTGTACAGCCCGTGCAGGCCTTTGAGGTTGATGAAGTTATCGTCGGTAATGTCTGCTGTCATCGCAAGCCCAGTCTGTTCAAACAGGCGTCTACGTTACAGCTGGTCCGAATCAACGTTTTGGACGGCCTCACCCACCCAGTGCGTCAGCAAGACCTTATGGTCGGAGGCAGACAGCTTGTTGGTGTCCCACGTTTCCACTTAGTCACCCTTCTCCAACCATGCCTCGAGAGCCTTCCCCACACCCAACTTGACCTGCCACCCGTATCCTGCATCGACCGGCTGCACCTCGTCCTTCCACCCTGATGGCAGCAGTCAAAGCAGAGTGTTGCATCCCTCGTTGAGTTTTTTCATGAACTCTTCTGTCGTCTGCCCGTGCAGATCGTCGGCAAAAACGGTGGATTGCTCTGCGGGCTTCACGCCAGGACCGCCTGTGATGGCGGCCTTGAACGTTTTGTCAACCCACCGGTTGCAGTAGTCGCACGTTCTTGGGCTCTGCCCACTTTCGACGGTGTGGGACTCGCCGAAGGCTGCGGCCCTGGCATGGGTGCAGTTGTCGAGCCACTCGCGTCCGATCGAAATGGTCGAATTAGACGAAGAAGCTCCCCGAGCTCGCTGTTGTACTCCTCTTCGTTGAGAGAGCCGTCACACCGTAGCCCCCACAGCGTGTCGAGGTTGAAAAATGTTCCTGCAGAAACACCGCCTTCGCGCGCGCGCTCTTTAGCTCAACGAACATCTGCGTATTCAAGGCTCCCCCTGTGTCTCATTTCGCCCAATGTGGAGAGCGATTTGAGTCTGGCCGTGAACGCCATTGGCAAAATGAGGGCAGCAAGATATGTGTCCTGGGTCTGCTACAGTACTACAGGCTGCTCGTTCCCTCTCTCCCCACTCTCCTCCCTGCGGGGATGTTTGAAACCATATACCCATTACACTTTTTTCGGGTGTCCGCGTAGAAAAAAAACGTTTTTGTGGGATGAAAAAACAATGGAAAATATAAACATACTAGGGAATAAGAGGCCCTCCCGCCCCCACGGCGGCAGGGCCACAAGTTGAGCGGCTCGTATTAAAAATGAAAACTCAATAGGAAGGACACAATTTATTTCGTAGTTTTATTTTTTCGGGTGCTTGTGCGTGATGAACGTTGAAGCCAATGCTACACATTGTCGGATGTTAAGAATACTTATGATTATATGGGCAAAAGTATCGAAGGATGGCTTGTTACTGTATCAAGGCAGGATAATCAGCACAAAGAAGCAGTATACTGTAGTAGCTAACAGAAGTAATTTCCACCAACGCAACACATTGTCGGGCGACAAATGAAATACTGATAATACAGTATGTACAAAATATGGTGACTGTTCACCGTACATTATGATATAAGAATATCATGACGCACGAAGATAGAAAATGTTCGATTTGCAGTTACGTATATATTTTAGGCAAGAAGTAAAGTTTTTCTACAGTGTATACATTCTGTTGGCGGTACTCGTACACACCTCCGGGACGACAGCAGAGGGAGGCAACGAAGGAAAATAAAGCACCACTTCGGAGCCTACAAAAAAATATATATATCGAAGGATGTTACGGAAGCCCGCGTTCCGCAAAGAACGCAAAAAAAAAAGTAAGGCACCAAGCAACTCGCGATGGTTCAAGACACAAAACAAACGAAGGAAAACCAAGCACCACTTCGGTGACAGAATATTGACGACCAAACAACAGGCGTAGTACCCGGGTACCCCGGAACGTATAGCCTAAACAAAATACACTTGAACTATATGAAGGCACTGCTGTACTATCACTACTACTGCTGTGAACTGAATGATCATGTCAAGTCGCTGCAATCAGTTGTACTTATTGTACACGAGGGAATATTATGCATAAGATCTGTGAAGTGGGCAAACCTACGGTACACACAAAAACCTAAATATATCACCTACTTTTAGAAACAATATTTGGACCTATAATGGTCCCCCGGTCAAAAGTAGGAACCATACTGCTGCAATACTCGTACGTAGAGCAGACGCGAATCGCTGAGGCCACGACGACAACCACGGCGCACGTACGAATTTAGAGCTTTCGGGACGTACACTGTATCCTTATTATATACTACACCAGTTTAGAACAATTAGAGCACGTGGACCGTATCTATTACAAATACGAGTAGTGCATTACGTACTTTACTCCGCCTGGCGTACATCTTGCCGACGTGTGTCAAAGTTTCGCGGTGACTGTTCACCGTACATTATGACATAAGAATATCATGACGCACGAAGATAGAAAATGATCGATTTGCAGTTACGTATATATTTTAGGCAAGAAGTTAAGTTTTTCTACAGCGTATACATTCTGTTGGCGGTGCTCGTACACACCTTCGGGATGACAGCAGAGGGAGGCAAGGCGGGTGTCTCCGGCGTTGTCGGTGTGCCGCAGGTGCTGATGTTCATGGCCTCCTACAGTAGTCGATTGTGACAAAACAGAAGCGGCGAAAAGGGAAAAACGTAGGAGTTCGTATTGTGATGAAATAAAATGATTTTAAATACGTCAGCTGTGAGTTTAACCGATTGAATAGTAGATACTATTGTATAACATTATGACAACAATTGGGCCGGCGTACGCCCGCGTCGCTGTTCAACGCGAGTAGATGCTGTAACGTGAAAATTTATTTGGTCGAGCGAGGAGCCCGACGTAGGTATGGCATTCGTACGTGGCATCCAATTCGCTTTCCTTGCTGTGTGGCGCAAGGAGGTGTAACGATATCCTACTGATTGAAGTGCCGCAGTCAGCACAAGGACCGCGCCGTCTCCTCTTGCTAACATCTAAATGGCGATGCGCAGTGTTTTGTCGAGGTCTAGCCCTTCGACGAGTTTCAAGTTCTCACGAGTTGGTCTTCAAATTTCAAAGCAAAGTGAAAAAACATGCCAGTACAGGTACCTCGCGCACAAAAATTAGACATAAAATGAGTTACGTGCAAAAGCTGTAAAACTTGTTACGCTACGTACAGAAAAGCGGCACCGAAGGAGAACGGCAGTGTCGCGCGCAAACGGCAGTGTCGCGCGAACTTCTACAAACATCAGCATAAGGGGACCAGGCGGGCGTCGCGGATCGTGGCATCGTCATGGAACGTGGTTTATGACGAAATGTTGGGCAGAAAAAGGTTACTCGCACGACGTAAGGCGAAACATTGGAATTTATGTACACGTTTGATATGTACTGCTGTACCTGGCATATCACAACGACGCATGGTATATATTGGCGAATAACAGATACCAGCACACATCGTAGCATCGTCACCTTCGCTCTTGACCCTCTCGTAGCTAAAGGCATGCTTGTTGTATGTGAAGGAGGAAGAAGAAGAGGTCAGATGGACGGAGGAAGAAGTGTGTGAACGAGAGCGATGTCGGCGTACACGAAGGGTAATATTTTGCTGCAAAACGCGGCGAGATAAATAAATGCGGTAGATTCGCTAAATTTGAAACGTAACTGTATTTTATGCTTCTTTCCAATTGATCGGTTGAACTCACAGCTGACGTATTTATAATAATTTTATTTAATTGCTTCTTTCATTTAGTTGACTTGATGTCGACGGCTGTTGTAAATGCGACGCGGCGAGATACGTTTAAGCGTAGTGCTGAGTGGCGACATGGCGAGTGGTATTACGGCCCCGGTCAGATTGGAGCTGCGCGAGCAACAACAATGTCATCCGTTGGAGGGAGCCGTGACAAAAGACGTTGGAGTTTGTGTTGTCAGGTGGGCGAATGGATGAATGTGTGTTATCGTCGTCGTTGTGCAGGCCTGTAGACGATGGGCGTGTATGATCGGTGTGTCGTTGTACAGGCAAGGCTCGTTTTGCACCACATTTCCCTGAGGAAGAGACGCCTGATATCTGTGCGTGTAATTTTGTGTGCTTGTGCAACCTTTCCGAGAGACGCGTGATGGTTGTGCTCATTGTGCCAGCCTGCAATGTGAAAGAAGCCGACACGGGACACGCGACACGAGGAGGAGAATCCAATTTATTGTTTGGGATAACACGTGTTCTATTTGTGGTTCATTTGAAAAAATTGGGCATCAAAGCAAACTGAAGAATATTTTTGAACTCGTATTTTTTTTTACAATAGCGCTACTCTAATTTGCTATGATAAAGTGGGCATCAAAGATCACTTGATTAAAGTATTGTTTTTTGGGCATCAGACGAACTATATATAATAGATAGATGAAACGGCAAAAAAAAAATTGATACGTATTAAAAAATGCTTTAAAAAAACAATAATCGACGAGTACGTACACACTCCTGTAATTGAACAAATAAGGTCGCTGAAAACCTAAAACATGTTAA
>MEHQ01004537.1:0-54749 GCA_008828725.1 Saccharina japonica
CCCGGTTGCCACTTACTTCCGACAACAGACGGAGACCACATTCCAGCACAATCAGATGCGCATTTCGCAGATCCCCATCCGACTGCCCAGCCCCGGTGCCGCCACCGCCTGCACAGCCGCAGCAGCAGGCGGTACCCACCCCCGGGGATCGACCAGCGATAGCCCCCCCTCCAAGCGCGCCCGAGGGGACTCCCCTGCTGGGCCGGACGTAGACCCCGCCGGGGAGCGTATACGTAGAGAGGATGGGCGTGTCCTGGGAGGGGAGGGGGGAGGGGGCGCCGCTGGGAATGAGGGGCCGGTAGGGTGCGTGTGTTACGTGTGCGAAGCGCCGTCTCTGCCGGGAAAGTTCGACGTGCGGAAAGCCTTGGAACTCAAGGTTCCCAAGGTAAGCATGTGACGTGTGCTTCGGTAGGGTAGGGTAGGGTAGGGTAGGGTAGGGTAGGGTAGGGCAGGGCAGGGTAGGGCAGGGTAGGGTAAGGTAGAGTGACAGGGTGGGGTGGAAGGGTAGGGTAGGGTACGGTAGGGTAAGGTACGGTTAGTAGGTAGGGTAGGGAAGGTTTTTAGGGGACGGTAGGGTAAGGTACGGTAGGGTAGAGTGGCAGGGTGGGGTGGAAGGGTTGGGTAGGGGTACGGTTGGGTAAGGTAGAGTGGTAGGGTAGGGTGGAAGGGTAGGATATGGTAGAGCATGGTGCAGTAAGGTGGTAGGGTAGGGTACGGGACGGTCAGTAGGTAGTGTAGAGAAGGTTAGTCGGGTACGGCAGGGCGCGGTAGGGTAGAGTGGCAGGGTGGGGCGGAAGGGTAGGGTAGGGTACGGTAGGGTAAGGTAGAGTGGTAGGGTAGGGTGGAAGGGCAGGATACGGTATGGTACGGTAGGGTACGGTAGGGTAAGGTGCGGCAAGGTAGAGTGGTAGGGTAGGGTACGGTTGGTTGGTAGGGTAGGGTAATGTAGTAAGGTACGGTAGGGTAGGGCAGGGTAGTAGAGTACGGTAAGGTAGGGTTCAGTAGGGTTCGGTAGGGTAGTAGGGTGCGGTAAGGTAGGGTACGGTAAGGTAGGGTACTGTAGGGTAAGGTACGACGGTAGAGTAGGGTGGAAGGGTACGGTAGGTTGGTAGGGTAGGGTAGGGAAAAGGTGGCAGGGTACGATACGGTACGGTAGGGTTATGTATAGGTTTCGGTACGGTAGGCTGGTGGGTAGGGTAGGGTAGGGTATGGGTACCGCCGCAAATATTCTGCGGCCGTCGTACAGCACACAATTAGTTCCGAGCGCCCGCCGCCGGCTTTTGCCGCAGCTCGCGGTAAGATACCGCCGTCGGTGTTTAGTTGACGGTGGTTTCTGTCTCCAACCGGCGTATTATAAAGACGGGGCGTGCGTGCGTGCGCGCGTGTGCCGACCGACTTGACCCGATGCGACGAAGACGCGACGCGGTGCTTACGTTTTGTTTCCTTGAAATTCGTTTTTTTTGTTTTTTTTTGTTTTGCTTGTTTGCTTTGTGTTGTTTTGTTTTATGGTGGTTTGTGTTGTTTCGTGTCGATTTGGCTTGTTTAGCGTTGTCTTGTCCTGCCTTGCGCTGTCTTGTGCTGTATCATTTTGTCTTCCCTTGTCTTGCCTTGTCTTATCTTGTGTTTTGGTCTTATTTCGTTATGTCAAGGTTCTGTGCAGGTTTTGGTTTTGATGCTAGGTTTGATTTTGTCTGGTTTTTGTTCGGGATGGTTAGGTTTTGGTTAAATAGGTTTAGGCTTTCGGTCGGTTTTTGTTTTTCTTGTTTTTTTTTGCTCGTCTATGTCATGTTCCGGCTTGCGTCGCTTAATCATCTATTTCGCCGACCTCCCTCGTAACCCCACCCGCTTGTGCTGTACTACGCCGGCCAGGGCCCGATGTTCGGCAACCTGCAGAAGGGGCAAGACATCACCCTTCGTGACGGAACGGTCGTGAGACCGTCTCAGGTGAGCCGCGCGCTCAGCGGCGCATGCCGTACTACCGTATGTTTTGTATGTGTTTTTGGTGCGGTATGTGCTGTGTGTGTTGTATGTGTTGTGTGTTGTATGTGTTGTGTGATGTATGTGATGTATGTGTGGTATGTGTTGTATTTGCTGTGAAACACGCCTCCCAGATATAGCGACCCAAGCCTTTTGAGAAGCGCCATCACTAACTTATGATCTGTCTACTAACGGGAGCGGGCACGCAGCAGTACGGGCAGGGTGCTTGCTTGCTGCGGTTCAAGCGTGCCGCACGTACACCTACAGTATCTACCTATCTATGTGATATATGTGCTGTATGTGCTGTGTGTGTTGCATGTGCTGTGAGTGCTGCACGTGATGTATGTGATGTATGTGTTGCATTTGCTGTATGTGTTTTATGTGGTCTATGTGCTGTATGTGATATGTACATGCAATACGCGACGGTACGTACGTAAATAAAGCGGGGAGCTAAGAATGGTTGGCTCGAGGTTTGCCGCTGTTCAGCGTGCGTGCGCACGTCGCCGAGGCTGCTTTAAAAGGCCACAAAGCAAGACATGTTGGTGGGTTGATTACTTGGTTCTATGGTTGATTGGCCAGTAGGTAGGTTGATTTGCTAGTTGATTGGTTCATTAGTTGGTTGGTAGCTGCCTTCGTACCTAATTGATGTTTGATGGATTGATCTCCGACCCCCCACTTGGAGTCTCGTTCTCCCTTGTCCCGCTATGCTCACGCCTAAATGCGTGTTTCCTCCGACGATAAATCTATCTGCTACCGCTCCTGCCGACCCCCCCCCCCCCCCTGGGGGCGGGACTCTCCCATCCCCTCCCGTGCTCCGTCCCAGTGTTGTAAGTGTGCGAGGGTTCTGTGGTCGTACGACTACGGCCATACGGCCATGCATGACACGCGGCTAATGAGTACACCCCCCTCCCTACCATCCCTTACGCACTACGATAGAGAGTCTATGCTCATACGACTACGGCCATGCACGACATGAGTACACCCCCCCCTCCCCCCCCTACTCACGGCGCTTCCGCTTGGTGCAAGCATGTCTGCTGGTCGGTGAAAACCCGACGTGCTCCGTCCCGGCATTGTAGGATGCGAGGTCTATGTCATACGACTACGCCATGCATGAAAATGAAGTACACCCCCCCCCCCCTTCCCTTCCCTCCATCGCACTCCTTCTCCTGCACCCTGTCCGGTGCTGATCGCGAAAGATTGACGAGTTTAAGCGTTATGCCGGTGGAGCTGATCCCTTCGCTTGTGTCAAACCCTGCCTGGGACCGCTTGTACGCCAAAGGACAAAGAACGGCGCCGAAACAATGGTGTGTTGACGATGGCTGGTGGCGGGGGTGGGGCGGGGGGAAGGGGGTAGTGTCGTGCCGGCGCCTTGCCTCGTGCATCTCGGCCCCGCGGAGGTCCTGCAGTCGAGAGAGTACGGAGAGTGGGCGCGGAAATTTGGTAGCGGCGCGACTCACATCGTGGCGACGCAGCCCTTCTGCTCGTCGCACTCGATTTTTCAGGTGAGAGATGGTGCCGTGCGACGCTTTTTTGTTGGTGACGAGCGCTGCGGTAGTAGCAGAAGGATGCGTCCGGTTTAAGAGCTATATATATATATACTTGGAGTATATATACAGTGTGGGTGTCGGAAGCTACGGTAGAGATGCACCATGTTTCTGCCTTCTAAGGGTGGCCACTTGAGGAGCTCCATACCTGCAGTAGTCTTGACCCATTCAGTACTGAAAAAAATGTCCCACACTAATTCCAAGTAGTTTGTCCCCAAATTTGAGGGACCAGTTCTTAAGGGGGGTTAAAACACTGATTTTTGGAGGACAAAAAAAAATGCTACTGTGCTACTTGATGAACTTTATTAAGCTGTAAGGAAAATACTGAAACACAAGAGCGAAATTCCGACGATTTCCCGTCATTCATCAGATAGGTTTTGCCCAAAACGTGCTATTAATACCTCGATCGTAGCACACGTTGGGTACCCTCCCCTGCTCGCGTGTGGGAAAAAAAAATCATTGATGTCGGGCCGCGTTGTACTGCCGTAGAGGCACCGCGATTCGATGAAGGCCATCCTGTTGTTGCGTACTGCTGCTGTGCGGAGGTGCTGTACGAGAGACGAGGGGCGAGAGCCAGGCTGAGGGTGTCTGTGGAGGCAGTGCGTACTCCGATTTAAGAGTGCCCCAAGATGAGGATTGCTGCGGTGTAGGGGTCCACCCGCGATTTTTCTGAGGGTCACCAGTCTGTCCCAAAATATAAGCCCCATTTCGATTATAAAAAGTATACTGTTACGGGGGTCCATAGCAAAGATGTCGGGAGACAGGAATTTCAATCCTCGACAGACAGCAGCTTTGCCTTGACATGCCGTGACGTGACACCAAACTACTAGGTTTTATTTAGTGTGGACCACTTCGGCCCTACACCCTTGACAGCGCATGTTTTACCTTGCTTGACATGTCTCCCGACATCTTCGGGCCATAGTGAATAGGACGTACGGCAGACACAAAAACCTTCATGTTTACCTATTTTTACTAACAATATTTGGTTCTATTTACGACGTAGGCACAAAAACCTTTATATATACTCGTGCCTATTTTTACTCGTACAGTAACAATATTTGGTCCTATTTACTAGTGTTTACTATGGTCTCCCGTAATAGTATTCAAACGGCCCTTAATATTTGAGACAAGAGTGGCTCTGCTTTGCATTGATTGGCCACAGCTTTGTCTTGCTTGGATCTAATTGGCTCTGCTATTGGTGCTGCTTGACCCTGCTTGACCCTGCTTGACCCTGCTTGGCCCTGACTAACCCTGCTTTGCGTTAGAGACGAGCTTGGAGCTTGACGCTGCTTTAGCCGTAGGTTACCACCCGGCTCGGCCTTGATTGGCCCTAGCTTGGTTCTGCGTGACCATGATTGGCCCCGCTGTACCCTGCTTGACCCTGCTTGCCCCTAGCCTGGTCCTATTTTGACCCGGTTTCTCTCTATCTCTCTCGCTCGCTTTCCCCCCCTCTCTCTATCTCTTCATCTCTCTGTATATATGTATGTATCCCCCCTACCTCGCTCTCTATTTTCATGTCTCCATCTCTCTCTCTCTATTTCTCTCCTTATCTCTCTCTCGTTATCTCGCTCTCTCCTTGTCTCCCTCTCTTTATCTCTCTCTCTCCCTCTCTTTTTGGTTCCTTCTCGCTCTCTGTCTGTGTGTGTACTTCGTTTATGGCCAAAAGGCTGGACACGACCAAGCGGCGAGGCTTAACAGGGCCTGCGGTGCGGCTTTCCCAGTCCCCCAGCACTTTGTGGAAGACATGGCGGGATTAGACAACGGCAGCAGCGGCGGCGGCGGCGGCGGCGGCGGCGGTGCCAGCCGTGACGGTGGAGGCGGTAGTGGGAAGGGGGGGAGCGGGGATGTTGTTATCCCGCCCGAGCTGAGACTTATCGGGCGTGAAGAGCTGGACTTTGGCGGCAAGGTGAGGCAAGGCGAAGGAGACGGTGATTTTATTTCATACGAGATTTTACAGTTTGAGGTGGGGGTGGTCGGGGTGAGGTGTGGGGGGGGGTGATGGTGGTTACGGTGGGAGTTGTAGTGGTGGCCGGTGGCGGTTGGTGATGGTGATCGTGGCTGTTCTGGTGGTGTTTGGTGGTGGTGGTGTGGTGGTGGGGGGGGTCGCGGTGGTTCTGGTGGTCGTGGTGGGTGTGGTGGTGGGGGGTTGTGGGGGTAGTAATGATTGTGGCTTTTGTAGTGCTGGGGGTGGTGGTGGTGGGGGGGGAGGGTTGTGGTAGCGGTGACTGCGGTTGTTGTGTGCTGATGGTGGTTGTGACTGGGTTGATGTTGGAGATAGTAGGGGATGGTAGTTAGTCTGCTTTTGGAGGCGGTTGTATCTGTGTATGGTGGTGGTGATGGTGGTGGTGGTTGCTGCTGTTGATGCCGGTGGTTGATGTTGGTACAGGCAGTACCACTACGTACTTCTATCGGCTGGGGTAATTTCGGTATATTTTTTCCAAGTAGTATGGCGATTTGTGGTCGGCAACAACTGGCTCTGCCCCCCTCCCCATCCGCCTCCTCCGTCTCGAAAGGGAGGCGTAGTCAATGGTCAAACGGCTAAGGCAAGCAACAAATGAGTACACCCCGTCCCGTCACTGTCCCCGTTCCCCGTGCTGCTGCCAACTTCTGGTGTAAAAAAAACGAAGCCATCGAACAAATTATGATCTATCATACATCATCTACTGCTACTACTGTAGTGTAGATCCTATATTTTCCGTTATGATATGTCATGCTAAAGCTGTGTCATACAGATAATCCTACCTCGAAAAACAAGTACGCAAGAGCTGTGTCATACAGATGATCTCACCCGGCAAACATCATCGACATATCTTGATACAGATCGTGATACAAACCTCATCGACAGATGTTGATACATATCGTGATACAAACATCATCGACATCTCTTGATACATATCTTGATAGCAAGATCTTGCTGATGAAATGGACGAGGAATCTTTGTACACAGATCCCACCCGGCAGCAATGGTACTTGAAGAAACTTGACACAGATCTTGCAGATCAAATTGATAGGAATCTATCTATACCTCAAAATATCTAGATGATGAAATGGGGGACCTTCATTATCAGTATTATCTGTATTATCTGTATGATTTGTGTGATATGTATGATATGTGTGATCTGTATGATCTGTGTAATATGTATGATATATATGATATGTATGATATGTATGATCTGTACGACTTGTATGATCTGTGTAATATGTATGAACTGCATGACATGTATGATATGTATGATATGTATGATATGTATGGTATGTATGATATGTATGGTATGTATGATATGTATGATACCTATGATATGTATTATTTTAAAAAATTAAAAAAAAACAACAGCTGTGAGCTCGAGGATTTCGTCGAAGCTCATCTTTGCTAGCTGAGTGTAATACTTCGATCGCGCGTACTTACGGATTTTATATGTCCTCATGTAGGATGTACATCCCGTATGAGGGGGACACAATCTGAGGCTGTAGAATTCAGGAAGTGTGTGTCTATTTGTGGGGGAAGAAATAATTAAAAATAAATTAAAATTGAAATTANATTTACTTGATTTTAATGTCGTCGAATAAAAATAACTGCTAAAATAAAACGTTACTTGCTCGCTCGGCCCTGGTGATCCCGTCGGCGGTAGCACTACTTATGTATGATAAATATATATATACAAAAACACCCCATACATATATATATATATATATATAACGAACCACAGGTGGTTTATGCGCTACTACAAATAGTAGAACCACTCTATCACGTAAACTCGTCGGAACACTATAGTATATCATACCTGGTACGTTTATTTCAGACTGTTTAATTTCAATTTTAATTTATTTTTAATTATTTCTTCCCCCACAAATAGACACACACTTCCTGAATTCTACAGCCTCAGATTGTGTCCCCCTCATACGGGATGTACATCCTACATGAGGACATATAAAATCCGTAAGTACGCGCGATCGAAGTATTACACTCAGCTAGCAAAGATGAGCTTCGACGAAATCCTCGAGCTCACAGCTGTTGTTTTTTTTTAATTTTTTAAAATAATACATATCATAGGTATCATACATATCATACATACCATACATATCATACATACCATACATATCATACATATCATACATATCATACATGTCATGCAGTTCATACATATTACACAGATCATACAAGTCGTACAGATCATACATATCATACATATCATATATATCATACATATTACACAGATCATACAGATCACACATATCATACATATCACACAAATCATACAGATAATACAGATAATACTGATAATGAAGGTCCCCCATTTCATCATCTAGATATTTTGAGGTATAGATAGATTCCTATCAATTTGATCTGCAAGATCTGTGTCAAGTTTCTTCAAGTACCATTGCTGCCGGGTGGGATCTGTGTACAAAGATTCCTCGTCCATTTCATCAGCAAGATCTTGCTATCAAGATATGTATCAAGAGATGTCGATGATGTTTGTATCACGATATGTATCAACATCTGTCGATGAGGTTTGTATCACGATCTGTATCAAGATATGTCGATGATGTTTGCCGGGTGAGATCATCTGTATGACACAGCTCTTGCGTACTTGTTTTTCGAGGTAGGATTATCTGTATGACACAGCTTTAGCATGACATATCATAACGGAAAATATAGGATCTACACTACAGTAGTAGCAGTAGATGATGTATGATAGATCATAATTTGTTCGATGGCTTCGTTTTTTTTACACCAGAAGTTGGCAGCAGCACGGGGAACGGGGACAGTGACGGGACGGGGTGTACTCATTTGTTGCTTGCCTTAGCCGTTTGACCATTGACTACGCCTCCCTTTCGAGACGGAGGAGGCGGATGGGGAGGGGGGCAGAGCCAGTTGTTGCCGACCACAAATCGCCATACTACTTGGAAAAAATATACCGAAATTACCCCAGCCGATAGAAGTACGTAGTGGTACTGCCTGTACCAACATCAACCACCGGCATCAACAGCAGCAACCACCACCACCATCACCACCACCATACACAGATACAACCGCCTCCAAAAGCAGACTAACTACCATCCCCTACTATCTCCAACATCAACCCAGTCACAACCACCATCAGCACACAACAACCGCAGTCACCGCTACACAACCCTCCCCCCCCACCACCACCACCCCCCACATACAAAAGCCACAATCATTACTACCCCCCCCAACGACACCGCCCACCACCACACCCACACACACCGACCAGACCACCCCGCGACCCCCCCCACCACCACCACAACCACCACCAAACACCACCAGAACAGCCACGATCACCATCACCAACCGCCACCGGCCACCACTACAACTCCCACCGTAACCACCATCACCCCCCCCCACACCTCACCCCGACCACCCCCACCTCAAACTGTAAAATCTCGTATGAAATAAAATCACCGTCTCCTTCGCCTTGCCTCACCTTGCCGCCAAAGTCCAGCTCTTCACGCCCGATAAGTCTCAGCTCGGGCGGGATAACAACATCCCCGCTCCCCCCCTTCCCACTACCGCCTCCACCGTCACGGCTGGCACCGCCGCCGCCGCCGCCGCCGCCGCCGCTGCTGCCGTTGTCTAATCCCGCCATGTCTTCCACAAAGTGCTGGGGGACTGGGAAAGCCGCACCGCAGGCCCTGTTAAGCCTCGCCGCTTGGTCGTGTCCAGCCTTTTGGCCATAAACGAAGTACACACACAGACAGAGAGCGAGAAGGAACCAAAAAGAGAGGGAGAGAGAGAGATAAAGAGAGGGAGACAAGGAGAGAGCGAGATAACGAGAGAGAGATAAGGAGAGAAATAGAGAGAGAGTGTTGTTGTTGTTGTTGTTGTTGTGTTGCTGTGGTTGTTGTTGATATCGCGATACATACGACATCGTCTCAGTCCCGAAGTCTTAAAGCATGTACTGTACACAGTACAACAGTAGTAGCCCGTGGCCGTGTCCTATCAGACATGGTCACAACCATAAACTACCACGGCGGTAAACGCCTGCTATTAGTAGCTGTGTGGTGGTGATCGTAGTGGTTGTGGTGGTTGTGGTGGTCGTGGTGGTCGTGGTGGTTGTGGTGGTGGGGGGTTGTGGGGGTAGTAATGATTGTGGCTTTTGTAGTGCTGGGGGTGGTGGTGGTGGGGGGGGAGGGTTGTGGTAGCGGTGACTGCGGTTGTTGTGTGCTGATGGTGGTTGTGACTGGGTTGATGTTGGAGATAGTAGGGGATGGTAGTTAGTCTGCTTTTGGAGGCGGTTGTATCTGTGTATGGTGGTGGTGATGGTGGTGGTGGTTGCTGCTGTTGATGCCGGTGGTTGATGTTGGTACAGGCAGTACCACTACGTACTTCTATCGGCTGGGGTAATTTCGGTATATTTTTTCCAAGTAGTATGGCGATTTGTGGTCGGCAACAACTGGCTCTGCCCCCCTCCCCATCCGCCTCCTCCGTCTCGAAAGGGAGGCGTAGTCAATGGTCAAACGGCTAAGGCAAGCAACAAATGAGTACACCCCGTCCCGTCACTGTCCCCGTTCCCCGTGCTGCTGCCAACTTCTGGTGTAAAAAAAACGAAGCCATCGAACAAATTATGATCTATCATACATCATCTACTGCTACTACTGTAGTGTAGATCCTATATTTTCCGTTATGATATGTCATGCTAAAGCTGTGTCATACAGATAATCCTACCTCGAAAAACAAGTACGCAAGAGCTGTGTCATACAGATGATCTCACCCGGCAAACATCATCGACATATCTTGATACAGATCGTGATACAAACCTCATCGACAGATGTTGATACATATCGTGATACAAACATCATCGACATCTCTTGATACATATCTTGATAGCAAGATCTTGCTGATGAAATGGACGAGGAATCTTTGTACACAGATCCCACCCGGCAGCAATGGTACTTGAAGAAACTTGACACAGATCTTGCAGATCAAATTGATAGGAATCTATCTATACCTCAAAATATCTAGATGATGAAATGGGGGACCTTCATTATCAGTATTATCTGTATTATCTGTATGATTTGTGTGATATGTATGATATGTGTGATCTGTATGATCTGTGTAATATGTATGATATATATGATATGTATGATATGTATGATCTGTACGACTTGTATGATCTGTGTAATATGTATGAACTGCATGACATGTATGATATGTATGATATGTATGATATGTATGGTATGTATGATATGTATGGTATGTATGATATGTATGATACCTATGATATGTATTATTTTAAAAAATTAAAAAAAAACAACAGCTGTGAGCTCGAGGATTTCGTCGAAGCTCATCTTTGCTAGCTGAGTGTAATACTTCGATCGCGCGTACTTACGGATTTTATATGTCCTCATGTAGGATGTACATCCCGTATGAAGGGGACAAAATCTGAGGCTGTAGAATTCAGGAAGTGTGTGTCTATTTGTGGGGGAAGAAATAATTAAAAATAAATTAAAATTGAAATTAAACA
Source organism: Saccharina japonica (assembly GCA_008828725.1). NCBI lineage: Eukaryota > Phaeophyceae > Laminariales > Laminariaceae > Saccharina > Saccharina japonica. Next base: position 11,006 of record MEHQ01004537.1, read on the forward strand.
GTCTGAAATAAACGTACCAGGTATACTATAGTGTTCCGACGAGTTTACGTGATAGAGTGGTTCTACTATTTGTAGCCATGTATGGTATATAAGAAGAGGTGTGTGAGGACAGGTTATGGATATGTATCTGTATGATATGTATGATATGTATGATATGTATGATCTGTCTGATATGTGTGATCTGTATGATCTGTATGATCTGTGTAATATGTATGAACTGTATGATATCTATGATATCGATGATCTCAATGATTCGTATGATCTGTCTGATCTGTCTGATCTGTTAGATCTGCATGATATGTATGATCTGTACGATCTGTCTGATGTGTATGATACATCTGGTCGTCATGATCTGTCTGATATGTCTGATCTGTGACACAATGCCCACCGGCGGCGGGCAGGTCATCGCGGGCGTGCCTCTGATGAGGTTCGAGATGCTTCAGACCACGAAGAGGCCGCAGATAGACATCACGGAGGCCTTGACATGGGAACGATCTCGCGCCACCTCTACAGCCACGGTGAGATCAGGAATGGCTTTAACTCCTTAAGAATTGGTCCCACAAATTTGGGGAAAAATACTCGGAATTAGTGTGGGGCATATCAGGAATGGTTCTAACTCCTTAAGAACCGGTCCCACGAGTTTGGGGACAAACTACTTGGAATTAGTGTGGGGCATATCAGGAATGGTTTTAACTCCTTAAGAACAGGTCCCCACGAATTTGAGGCCAAATTACTTGGAATTAGTGTGGGGCATTTTTTTTCAGTTCTGAATGGGTTAAAACACCGCAAAACCCAGCGTCGAGTCTCACACAGAAGTGCGGTCGTTTTTTTCAGCGACCGATTTACTTCTCAGAAAGGGGAAAAGGTTGGAAGGTGTGTGTGTGCCAAAATACCGAACAAGGTGTTTTCGGGACAGATGTTGGTCGGGAGGGAGCCTTCCGACAACATTATTGTTCGACCTTTTAACCCATTCAGAACTGAAAAACTTATCCCACACTAATTCCAAGTAGTTTGTCCCCATAAACGGGGGGACCAGTTCTTAAAGGGGCTGAGCACCTTTTTACCGTTTTCGAGACAACGAGCGCCTAAACACGGCCGCACCGCACCCCCCTGGGTGCGAATGCGAACTCATTGCTCTCTACCAAAACCTGGGTACCGGTGGTAACCGGATATTCATATGTATGAATCTTGACGCATGCTACGGTGTATAGAGGTGCGCCATTTTTTCTTTTTAAGGGCGGTCACTCAACCCCTTAAGAACTGGCCTCAACATATTTGGGGACGAACTACTTGAAATTAGTGTGGGATTTTTTTTTTTTGCAGTTCTGAATAGGTTAAGGAGCGCTTTATCACCTCACCCCCCCCAAAAAAAACTGATTTTTGAGGAAACGAAAAGTGCTATATACCCGACGAACAATGCCGTGGCCTATTTATACAATGAACAATATTGATATTGCAACACGAGAATGAAGAAATCGACGATTTTGGGTTAACCCTTTTAATAGGACTGGAGTCCCGTTTTGGGGACAAATTACTTAAAATTAGAGTGGATTGTCCCCAAAACGGGTCTGCAGTCCTAAAAGGGTTAAGGATCCCGACCATTCAGAAAAATATACCACCCCCCCCTAGGCGGGGGGGGAAAGGGGGCAGGGGGAGCGGGGGAGGGGGGAGGTAGCATCATCCTTGATGCCGGGGAGGGCACGATGGGTCAGCTCTGGAGGATGTACGGAGACAGTGCGGGAAGCAATTCTACCCCGTTCCCGCCTCCTTCTTCCTCCTCCTCCTCCTCTACTGCTGGTGTTAACGGTGGCGCTAATGCTGACGCTAGCGCGATGGCTAGCGCCGCCGCCGCCGCTATGCCCCCCCCCGCGTACGGCGGAGCACAGAAGATGCTCCGCGAGCTGTCGGCGGTGTGGATTTCCCACCCCCACGCCGATCATCACCTCGGCCTCGTGCGTATCTTGTCGGAGAGGAACAAACTCTTGAGAGGAATGGGTGGGGGGGGTGGCGGGGAGGGGGCGGGAGCGCTGAAGGGGAAGAATGGAGCGGGAGGGGGAGGCGGTGGCGGCGGCGGCAGCGCGAGCTTGCCGAAGTTGCTGCTCATGGCACCGGCGCCGGTAGCAGCCTGGCTGAAGGTGATGGGGTTTTCGTAGAGTATGTGTTGGGATTGTGCCCCCCCCCCCCCCCCCCCGAGGTGGGCTTGTGGTGTGGTGGGGGTGTGGTGGAGTTGATTGCGTCTGATTTTCTTTGCTTTGCCCTGTTCTGGTTTTCCCTGTTGTGATTCGCTTTGTGTTCACTTTATCTTTTAGCTTAGCTTCGCTTTTCTTACATGTACATACAACATACACATATATAATATATATATATATATGTATACTTTCATCCGAAAGCACATTTTAATATATGTACTTCGTATATGAGCACTGGGGGGGGTGTACTCATGTCGTGCACGGCCGTAGTCAAATGACCATAGACCCTCGCATCCCTACAATGCCGGGACGGAGCACGCTGGGTTTTCACCAACCAGGCAGACATTGCGAGCACTGGGGGAGGGGGGGTTAATTTCTACTCGTCAACAGGGTTTCGTGTCGTCGTAGAGAAGCAGGCGTTTTTTTTCGCTGATGATGATGTCGTAGTGTTGTCGATGGTTTATATGTACGAAGTACATATTTATGTTATATATGTACGAAGTATATATTATGTTATGTACGAAGTATATATTTATGTTATGTATGTACGAAGAATATATTTATGTTACATATGTACGAAGTACATATTTATATTAGTTCCTCTGTTTTTTTTCCCATGTTTTTCGTTACGAAGCCCCCTCGTTTTGTCTTTTTTTTTTCTTTTTCTTTCGCTCTCCTCTCTTGTTTCTTTTCCCCAGGAGTACGGCAAGGTAGACCCCACCGTGCGAGGCGGCTACGACTTCCTCGACGTCAGCCTCATGCAGGCCGGCGACAACGCCCCGCGCCCCACCCCGCACGTCGCCGCCGCCGCCACACGCGCCCTAGCTCGGGCCGGCGTCCTCCGCGCTACAAGCGTCCGCGTTCGCCACTGCGCCCACGCCTACGCCCTCGTCCTTACGGTAGCCGCAACCGCAGCAAAAGCGGCAGCCGCGGTAGCAAACGCCTCTGCGGGAGTTCCAGCTTCTGTGGCCCCAGCGAAGGTGGCAGGAGGGGGAGTTCCAGTGGGAGGAGGGGGTGGGGAGGCGGCGGCGGGGGCGGGGGCGGGGGGGGNGGGGGGGGGTGTACTCATGTTGTGCACGGCCGTAGTCATATGACCATAGACCCTCGCATCCCTACAATGCCGGGACGGAGCGCGTTGGGTTTTCACCAACCAGGCAGACATTGCTTGCACCAAGCGCGAAACGCCGTGAGGCATTGGGCGAGTCGCATGGAGGGTGAGCTGCATCCTGCTAAGAACCGCCTCTGAGGCGGACTTGCATATGGACGACAGCTTCAATGAGTTAATTTAATTTCTGGTGTGGCCACTTCCGGAGACAGCAATGGGTTTTACTATGTAACTGCCTCGCGGACGCCTTACCATATTAACACTACGTGATACGACCATTCCCCTTGTGCGGAACAAAGATTCTCCACCCCGCACAAATGATCTACTCGACCGCCAGCTTTGGTGACCGTCAAAAAAAAATAACAAAAAAAAACGGCACCCTGGTTGTCTAGCTCACGCAGCGAGTGGCGTGTTTTACAGCGTCGTTGCCAACCGACGCCAACCCAACCTATAAGTATATCATATATTTATAGGGGGGGGGGGGGGGTATTTATATCATGCATGGCCGTAGCGGGGGGCGGGGGGGAGAGGGGTGTACTCATGTCATGCATGGCCGTAGTCCGTATGACCATAGACTCTCGCATCCCTACAATGCCGGGACGGAGCATGTCGGGTGGCAGACATTGCAAGGAGGAGGGGGGCTGGGGGTGTACTCATGTCGTGCACGGCCGTAGTCGTATGACCATAGACCTTCGCATCCCTACAATGCCGGAACGGAGCACGTTGGGTTTTCACCGACCAGGCAGACATTGCTTGCACCAAGCGGGGGGGGAGAAGGGGGGGGGGCAGGGAGAAGGGGGGGTGGGGGTGTATTCATGTCGTGCATGGCCGCAGTTGTATGACCATAGACCCTCGCATCCCTACAATGCCGGGACGGAGCACGTCGGGTTTTCACCGACCAGGCAGACATTGCTTGCACCAAGCGCGGAGGGCCGTGAGGGGCGGGGCGGCGTACGCATTTGCTGCCTGCATTAAGCCATCCGACCATTTGGCCACGCATCTCTTTCGAGACGGAGAGAGCCATTCCTACTCCTAACAGAGACACCTCCAATATTTGGGCGCTCATTACGTGTTTTCCATTTATTACATAAAAGCGTTTTGCCTACCAGGTATATACGTTCTACGTTGTCCCCTTCCTGTTTAGTCCTTTGCGGCAACGCATCTATCTCCTAGGACAGCGATCGTTGTCTCGCTACTATCTAGTGTGCTAATGCTTCTTGGGCAGGGAGGGGGAGGGGTGCACTCATATCGCACATGACCGTAGCCGTATGACCATAGACTCTCGCATCCCTCCCTCGCATCCCTTCTTTGGTAGCTGGGGGGGGGGGGAGGGTGCCGAGAGCGCTTACGAGCCCACGAACGGGGTATTTTTTTTTATTTTGTCGAGACCATCGACACTATGCAAACAAAACAAAAAACATTCCCCTAAGTATTGTATGTGTATCTGTTTGTTTGATTGGTTTATTGGTGTACTACTGCAGTTTGTTTGTTTGTTTGCTTGTTTTGTTTGTTTTTTTCTATAGTAGAACCACGGACCCGCCCGTGGCGCTAGCACTGCGTTTCCCATAGCAGTATAATATGTAAGTACCTGGTATGGTAGTACTCGTATTAGTAGTGTGTTGTGATGTACCACTCTGAACGGAAAAGTAAGGACCACCGTGCGGGTTTCATTCTACATTTCGGTGGCCAGCACCTCGCCGTGGAAAGTCCTCCGAAAAGCGGCTGGAAACTTCCGATATCGGCAGGAAACTTCCGACGGCGGCTGGAGACCCCCGAAAGCGGCAGGAAACTTCTGAAACCGGCTGGAAACTTCCGAAAGCGGTTAGAAAATTCCAAAAGTGGCTGGAAACTTCCGACGGCGGCTGAAAACCTAAAACAAACATGGCTGAAAAAATCCGAAATCGGCTGGAAACTAACCCCCACCACCACCACCACCCACCTGTTGCTTGCTCTCATCGAAGGTAGCCTCGTGAATAAGCACAGCCGCGCCCTTTCCCTCCCTAACAAGCGCCTCGCTCGGCCTGCAGTCACCGCTATAAACCAACTTCCAATCCTCCCCCGCCCCTTCCTTATAAGTTCTGCCATATCGGAAGTTTCCAGCGCTTTTCGGAAGCGACTTTCCACGGCGAAGTGCTGGCCACCGACAATGTAGAATTGAAACCCGCACGAGTGCGTCCTTACTTTTTCCGTTCAGAAGTCGGTACATCAAACACACTACTAATACGAGTAATACCATACAGGTACTTACATATCTTATACGTGCATGGGAGCGAAACGCAGTGCTAGCGCACGGGCGGGTCCGTGAAGTTACTACTATAGAAAAAAAACAAACAACACAAGCAAACAAACAACACAAACTGCCAGTAGTACACCCAATAAAACAATCAAACGAAACAGATACACATATCAATTATTTTAGGGAATGTTTTTGTTTTAGTTGATAGTGTTCGATGGTCTCGGACAAAATAAAAAAAAATACCCGTTCGTTGGGCTCGTTAAGCGCTCTCGGCACCCTCCCCCCCCCGCCCAGCTACTCAACAGAAGGATGCCGCGGAGGGATGCGAGAGTCTATGTCATACGGCCTTACCCGCGTCATCGTGCGCTATATGAGTGCACCCTCCCCTCCCTGCCAAGATAGCATTGTGCACACTATGATAGTAAGCGCAGACAATCGATCGCTCGCTCTAGGAGATAGATGCGTTGCCGCAAAGGAGCTAACCGAGGAACGGGGACAACCGTAGAAACGTATATACCTGGTAGGCAAACGCTATTTATGTAATAATATGGAAAACACGTATGAGCGAAAATATTTGGGATGGTGTCTCGTTAGGAGCTTTAGGAAATGGATCTCTCCGTCTCGAAAGAGATGCGTTGCCAAATGGATCGCGATGGCTTAATGCAGCTAGCAACATGCGTACGCCGCCGCCCTCACGGCCCTCAGCGCTCTGGTGCAAGCGCAATGTCTGCCTGGTCGGTGAAACCCGACGTCTCGTCCGCATTGTAGGATGCGAGCGCGTCTATGTCATACAAATGCGGCGCATGCACGACATGAATACACCCCCCACCGCCCCCCTTCTCCCTGCCCCCCCCCCTTCTGGTGCTAGCATGTCCTGCCTGTCGGTAAACCCGACGTGTCCGTCCCGGCATTGCTAGGTATGCGAGGGTCTTAATGGTCTATGCACTACGGCTATGCACAGACATGAGTACCACCCACCCCCCCTTTCTCCCCTCTCCCCCCCCCATGCTTCCACCCCTTACCCCCCCCCCCCTCCCCTATTGAGGTTCTATGGCCATATGACTTACGGCCAATGCAGACATGAGTACACCCCACCCCCCTTCTCCCCTCCCTCCTCCCCCATGCTTCCACACCTTCCCCCCCCCCCCCTATAATATATGCCGGTTATGATATATGTTATAGGTTGGGTTGGCGTCGGTTGGCAACGATCGCTGTAAAACACGCCACTCGCTGCGTGAGCTAGACACCAGGGTTGCCGGCCTTTTTTTTTTTTTTTTTTTGGCGGTCACCAAAGCTGCGCGTCGAGTTTACGAATCATTGTGCGGGGTGGCAGAACCTTTGTTCCGCACAAGGTAATGGTCCGTATCACGTAGTGTATAATCATGTAGGCTGTACGCGAGCCAGTTCACAATAGCTAATGAACCAATTGCCTGTCTCGGAAGTGGCACACCAGAGAATTAAATTTAACTCATTGAGCTTGTCGTCATATGCAAGTCCGCCTCAGAGGCGCGTGCTTAGCAGGATGCAGCCACCCTCCATGCGACTCGCCCAATACCTCACGCGTTCGCCCGCTTGGTGCAAGCAATGTCTGCCTGCACAGTGTGTGAAAACCCAACGAGTCCGTCCCGGCATATGTAGGATGCGATGGTCCTATGGTCATGATGACTAACGGCCGCTGCACAACATGAGTACACCCCCGCCCCCCCCCCCTCCCCGCCTATGAGGTTCTATGGCCATACGACTACGGCATGCACGACCATGAGTTCACTCCATCCCCTTTATCCCCCCCCTTGTCATATAAATATATGATATATTTATAGGTTGGGTTGGCGTCGGTTGCGAACGACCTGTAAAACACGCCACTCGCTGGTGAGCCTAGACAACCAGGGGTTGCCGTTTTTTTTTGTTATTTGTTTTTGGGGGTGTCACCAAAGCTGGCGATCGAGTAGATCATTTGTGCGGGGTGGAGGGAATCTTTGATTCCGCACAAGAGGGAAATGGTCGTATCACGTTGAGTACGTAACTATTGGTACGGCGGTTCGCGAGGCAGTTTACATAGTAAAACCATTGCTGTCTCCGGAAGTGGCACACAGAAATTAAATTAACTCACTTGGAAGCTGCTGCGTCACTATGCAGTCGCTCAGAGCGCGTTCTTAGCATGCGATGCCCCAGCTCACTGCCTCATGCGACTCCCCCAGTACTACGGCAGTTTCGCGGCTTGGGTGCACAGCAATGTCTGCCTGCTTGGCGTGGAAAACCAACGCGCTTCCGTCCGGCATCTGTTAGGGATGCGGAGGGTCTATGGTCATATGCCTACGCGCCGTGCACAACATGAGTACAGCCCCCCCCCCCCCCCCTCATGCCTCCACCCTCCCCTCCCCATGCCTCCACCCTCCCCTCCCCGCTATTCCCTTGACAGGAAGCCTATGAGAAGGAGCACTGCACGATGAAGGAGGCCTTGGGCGTCGGCAAGCGGATGGGGGCGGAGCGTGTGATTTTGACGCACTTCAGCCAACGCTACCCGCACATGCCAGCCGCCATGGCGGGGGGGCTGGGCACGAACGTCTGCTTGGCGTTCGACTTTATGAGGCGTGTATTACAGGGGGGACCATACGTAGTAAACCAAATTTGGCTAATAAAAAGAGGGAAATATGTAGGTTCTTGTGGGTACCGTAGGTCCCTATTGACTATGGCCCCCCGTACACAGAAGTACATACTGGTATATACGATACAGTCTTGTTTTTTTTTTTTTTAAGTTTACGCACATTTGAATATCAGGTTGTATCCCCTATAAATAGTAGATCGTTCCGCCTCGTTATCGCTATAGTGCCTTCAAGGCTGCTCGGCACGAACGTCTGCTTGGCGTTCGACTTTATGATGCGTGTATAGACGTATACCCATCATATGTACAATCTGTCTCTTTTTTATTGTCAAAAATCATACTAGTACGGGGGACCATAGTTAATAGGACCTACGATAGACACAAAAACCTATATATGTACCAAATTTTACTAACCATATTTGGTCCTGTTAATTATGGTCCCCCGTAATATTAATAAGCTATCTAATACTTTTGGGTTCTCCCACCAACACTGAATGACAAGTGAAAGTGAGCTACGTACGTTCTCACCCAAATAATATGAACCATAACGCCGAATTCTCTCTACAACAAACTGCAGATTATTATCATGTCGGTGCCCGATTCCTAATAATAGTTTCCATTTTGTTAGGTTGGGTTGTGTTGGGACCACTCTCTACACGGCAACGCACTGATTTGATTGGGTGGGTTGGATTCGGTTGGGGTGCGATAGCACGGGTTGGGTTTCAACGTAAAATTTTTGCGTACTTACATTTTTTTTTTAACGTATAATATACCGGTACCAGATATTTCGGTATTTCGGTACGATATACAAGTATTTTTTACAGATGTTTATCGTATGAAAATTAAAAACAACAGCTGTGATGAGATCGAGGATTTCGTCGAAAACTCATATTTTTCGTTTTTTTTTTAACGTAGTTCTTCCCCTTCTTTGCTCTTTTTTTTCCGTTGTGGCTCTTTTCTGGTTTTTACTTTTTTTTTGTTACGTAACGCTTTTTTCTTTTTTTCCATCTGCCTTTTTTCTTTTTTTTTTCTTCCTTTTTTTTTCTAGATACTGCTGTACGTTGTTTTTGTTACCTTGAGTGACGTTTTCTGTTCTCTTTTAATTTTGGTTCGTTTGTGGTTGTCCTTTTCTTTTTTACTTTTCTGCGATGGATCTTGGAAAATCCTGGAGACGAAGCTTGCGAAGTTTGGATCCTCCGCTACGCCCTTTTTTCCCCGCTATCAGCCCGCCGCTGTCTATACGATAGCTCAAATCGACAATAGTACGTACAGTAGTCTCAAATCGACAGAGTAGTGCCGTTGTTTGATTCGGTGGATTGTGGGTTTGTGTTGGGTATATCGTATCCAAAGTTTCGAAATACCAAAGGAAAATATTATTCGTGATTGAGAACCAATATAAGAATAATCTGTAGTTTGTTGTCATAGAGAGAATTTGGCGTTCTGGTTCATAATCTTTGGCTGAGCACGTACACTACGTAGCTCACTTGCAGCATCGAGCTTTATCCGGTTCATCGCGCTTGTGGGAATACCAAGTGGATACCCCACGGAACGGTGCTGGTAGACTGGTAGAACACGCGAACAGACAGGGCTGTTGCTTCCAACTGGACAGCGATCGTTCGCTGGCCCAGGTTTTTCGTGATTCGTGATTTCTAGTGAGACGGGTCGAGTCGTACCACATGGTGCAAGCAGCGTGTCAAATATCGAACTTTCGATACCAGGTACGACCTGGTTCAGGCATATCACCCCAAATTTCGTCAGTCACGAATGCCGCATGCAATAGCAACTCCAATGTCACAAATTTGGTATCATACTGACCGCCATGAACAGTGGAAGAGGGTGACATCGACAGTTTTTTCTTCAAGGACCTAGAACTGGCGCTACCGCCGAAAATGTGGCCCGACCAATCACAGGCCTTCAAAGAGGTCAACAATAGTCAGGCGTTTCCGTAGGAATACGTTTTTTCCACTCCATTTTTGTTCTGAACGAGCCGCTTCTAGGTGGTCCAAGGCATGTTTGCACAAAGTTTCACGCAAAAATTCGAAGATCTGCAGCAATTATAACGACAACAGGGACAACATGCACAACTACCCCAACCACTTTCCGCCACAACCACCACCACCACAACCACCACCACCACCACCACCCCCAACATCCACGCCTTCCACCTGTTGTCTTCCCCCCTCTATATTCCCACCGCTATCGCGCAGGGTTCGCGTCGCCGACCTCAGCTGGTTGCCTAGGAGCTACGGCGCCATCAACGCGGCGGTGTCTCCTGACGCCGAGGAAGGACAGCCAACGACGTCACCGCCAACGTCCCCGTCGTCGCGCTCGGTGTCGCCATTGCGGCGGCGGAAGGGAGGGGGAGGGTCGGGTTCTCCCCCCTCTTCTCCTCGCGGGGCGAGGAGCGGATTGAGCTCGTCTCCTAAGCGTTGAATAAGCCATTCTGATATAATCCCTTCAGAAGTATGCATGCATGCATGCATGCATGCGCACCTTGGACTGACCGATAATCGATTCTTCTATCCTACTTGGGCTTCAGAACTACCACTATGTCCCTAAATATAAGCACCTTTTGTACACTAACACGTTATTAAAAGGTGCTCATATTTCGGGACATAGTGGTATATAGATGATACGCACAACCTCGCTCGAACATATTATATGGTCGATTGTTTTCCACTTGATGACCCATCTGCAGTGGATATTTTCAGGGCGGATAAAGAGGCATGTTCTGTATGATCTACAGCAGTTCGTTCGTCGTAGCTCATGTCAGCTTTGACCCCACTCTTAACAATCCTTTCAGAACTACCACTCACTCTGAGCGGAAATGTAAGGAGCGTTTTGGTCTTGACCCATTCATAACTGAAAACGAAAATCCCACACTAACTCCAAGTATTTTGTCCCCTAATATGTGGGACCAGTTATTAAGGGGTTGAGGTTTACGCCGAAACGATTCTTATGTTTAGGGACAAAACTACTTGGGAATGAATGTGCTTGCTTTTTTTTTCCAACAGTGTGGAAAAATAGGGTTGATTTTTAGTTCTTCCCTCCCCCATATTTTGATACGAGTCGCGCGCGAAATATCAGAATGGATATTTTGCGTTGCCCGAGGGATAGGGGGGGGAGGGGGGGCTTGTTGCTTGCCTTGTCGTTTGACCATTGACCATGCATCCCTTTCGAGACGGAGCACTGGGGGGGGGGGGGAGGGAGGGGAGGAAAGGAACATTTGCGTCGTTTTCCTTTTTTTTTTTTGGTTTGAGAAATAAAGCGGTGACGATGAGAGAGGTGGGAAACAAACCTCCTTCGTGCAGAAGGGGGATGGAAGGGGGGGGGGGGGCAATCGGGGTTAGAAAGCATTGCTTCAAAATTTCCTCGTTGTTTTTGACACCGGTTTTTTGTTCCGTTTCGGCCTCACGAAGGTGTGTCGTTTTGGAGAAGGCTGATGTAACTTGCGTCGGAGACAAACCCACCGCATTTTTACCCCTTTAGAACTGCACCTAAGTTTTGGGGGACGCACTACTTGGAATTAATGTGGGATACAAATTCCAGTACAGTATTAACAGTAAAAGGGGGTAACTGATCCCTCTATAGCGCCGGTTGAGTAGTGCGGGCTGCCCGCTTGTGGTAAAGTGTGCCTGTGATTTTGCTTGGCACAGATGGGATTAACCAGTGTGGCAGTGTACCGATTAGTGCCGGTTGCCGCTATAGTGCCGGTACTGTTGGCTGCCGCATACCGGCATGCACTTAAAAAGAGGGACCACTGCTTTGTGTGAACAAAAGGTGGGCATTGTTTGCCATATAATGGCTACCTGGTACTATTTTTTTCTAGTAGTATAGACCTGTGTCAAACGCAGAAAGAGGAAGCGCTACGTGATCGGCTGCGCGGAAACCACTTTCAATCACAACAACAACCACAACAACATAAATCACCTCGTGCCTTGTCTCGGGATGCTGCGTATATTGTATGATAGGTATGCGGGCGAGCGACTAGAACACCTAAGACACAAGTACACACCTTGCGTTACTGCTGTCGTTGATGCGCCGTCACCGAGTTGTGTGTTCGTTTTTTGAAGATAGATACTTGACGCGTACTACAGTAGTACGCGACAGATGCTGAAGAATCTGGTAATTCAGCATTCGAGACTGAGATTTTGGGGAAAAAACAAGAATGCGACCTCTTTGTACTGAAAATAGTGTGGAACTCACCCAGTCTTACGTAAGAATTCCAGTCTGGTCAGAAATATGAGATTCTTGCCATCTATCTGTCGCGTACTGTATGATGATTGGGGTAGCACTTTTTTGCCTTGTGGGGCAAATATTTCTGACTGACTATCAGTATGCTCCTTAACCCAAAATTGTTGGAATAACATTAATATTGTTTTTTTTTTCCAATATACTGTGTTCGTGATATTCCTGTAGGCTTATGGATTGTTCGTCGGGTTTTGCACTTCTAGCTTTTCTCAAAGCCAGTGTCTGGGTGGGGTATAGAGCTTCTATCTCGGCACGATATTACTTCGTGCCAGGTATACGCTAACTACTGCGACACCGTTACTGGCCGTAGGTTTTACTTCTGAAAGCAAACGAGTCGAACAACAGTCATACTTTGCTTCTGGAACACATTCCAAACTGCCATCATGGTGTTGTGCTGCCCAAAGGGTGAATGGACAGTTGAACTCACAACTGCATCTCGAGAAAAACGATATTTCACTGATCAGTTTCTTGACCAAGAACGTCAAAATAAGAACTGACTACGTTGCAGCCTATTACCCCCCCCCTGTACAAATATTACGTATGGTGTTGCTACAGAACAAATCTTGCACAAATAGTCTAGCAGCCGAACCACGTTTCTGCTGCCCTCCCGAACCACGTTTCTGCCGCCCTCGCACACGTACCAAGAAGACGTGTGGTGTTACGTACTACGAGGCGAGTAAATCTTGCCGACCCCGCGATGCAGATGTCCCTCCCAGCAATCCAGATGACGATGTCCAGCGACCCCAGAAGCGATGTTCCAGCAGCCCTAAAGCGATCCAGATGGTGTCCAGCGACCCCAGAAGCGATGTTCCAGCAGCCCTCAAACGATCCAGATGATGTTCAGCGACCCCAGAAGCGATGTTCCAGCAGCCCTAAACAGTGAAGGTGTCCAGCGAACCCAAACGCGATGATCCAGCAGCCCCAACAATCGATGATGATGTGGCGATTCTGGAAGACGTTCTCCCCCTGCAATCCCAATACCAAATACGAGATGATACTACTGTGGCCCGACCCCGTTAAGACTCTTCGGCGACCCCACGATTCTGCTGTTAGTTCGGCGACTCCGGAGGCCCCGGAAGTTCCATCGAACAGTGCTGTAGCGATTCCGAAAGTTGTGTTTCCGGCAATCCCGAGCGCTTTTGTTTGCAGCGATCCCGTAAAACATCTTTCTGGCGACCCCGCGTTGATAACGCCATCTGGCGACCCCGCGTTGATAACGCGACCCCTATTATGGCTGTCGGTACCTGCTGAACTTTCACTAGTATAATAGTAAACATGTTTAATCTTTGTCGAAATCGTCGTCAAAATTAACAACCGGCTCATGTCGGTGTCATTGGGGCGGGTCTGGGATCCCATCGCAGCAGCCGTGTGCGCACTACTCGCCTGTGGGTGCGAAGACCCTTACGCGTAGCACTCGGCTTCATTGTGCGTGGTCGTCTTATGCACCGAGCACCGCTTCTGCCCAGCATTGCCCCCTGATTCTGGCCGGCGGGCTTGTTGCTTTTTTCCCCCGTGGATCTTGGCGGGCACAGCGCAGCCGCTCCCCGCTTTGCCGCAGTTGTGGCGGATAATGGAGCTGGGATCAGTTGATGCTCATGCTGCCGCTGTCATGGCCATGCCGCGTCCAACAATCCATCCTATTTTGTACCTCGACAGCCCGCCTAGGTAGAGATTATGAAGTAGTACAGACTGCATCTTCGGGAGATCGAAGCCTGGGTCCTTTCAGATCATGTCACCAGCTTGACACCCCGGTACTACTCCGTGGGACCTTGGAGAACGATGTCGGTGAAGTGTCTATTCGTGACAGGTTCCTCCATTTCGGCCAGTAGGTTGCGCAGTCGCGTGAGCTTGTTGATGTAGTTACCGGGGTCTTTTGCGGGTGCCAAGCTCGTAGTCGCCAAGGCCTCCTGTTTGGCGCGTATCGTCTCGTCTCGTTCGTTGGCGATCTTCAGGTATTTCAACTTCACCCAGCTCCTTGACGGCCATTAACTCGTTGCCGCGAGTTCCACCTGCGCCCTCTGCGTGTTTCATCACCAGCAGCGCCACCCGTTTCTCGGTGATCAAGTAAATATTAGCAAAAAGGTCCTGACTGGCTCTGTCATACGCGGCTTGGTGTTGCTCGAGGGACTCGCGAGGAAGCTGTCGCCCCGGTTGCCGTCATGATGGGGCGTGGCTTGCCCCTCCAGCATGTGCAAGTCATCTGGACGGGCGATGCTCAGCGTGAAGCAGGGCTTTTGCCCCAGTTCTCAAACTGGTCGGGGTTCATACCACTGAGTGGCGTTATGCCTCTCAATGGGCTTGAAAGGCTGTCATTCATGTAGTCGCCCATGTTTCACAGAGTTGTAATTTATCTCGTATGTAGCAGTAGCAGCCAAGTATCCACACTAGATTAGAAGGATTGCCGTGGATATGATTACGCGCAGTCGGTCTTACCCCAGCAGCAGCAGCAGCAGCAGTATAGCAACAGTGATAGCAGTCTCGAACCAGTCCGTTGTGTGCACACGAAATCAATCTATTCTGTTGTATCGCAGCGGGGACCCCGCTCGACGAAATGTAAACGCAAAAAAAGAATCGCCCTGCCACTTGTTTAAAATGAGCGTTTAAACTTTTTCGAGTTTTTTACAGCAAGCAGCAGTACTCGTACTCACAATCCAGGGTTCACCGCCCCAAGTGCGCAACAGTAGTAGTACACTCGTAGTTCGCAGCAGTACAGGTAGTAGCTACCGATGGCGATGATCGTGGTAGCTGCGTGCAGTTATTTGTATCAGCAAGCAGCTCCCGATAGCGATGATCGTGGCAGCGCTGAAGATGTTTGTTGTTGTTGTTGTTGTTGTATGTTGTCTTTCTTCGTACATCAGCTCGAGGTCGTGATGATTGCAGCAGCTCTGCGTGGAGAAGCTCGCAGTGACTGCAGCAGCCCGGGCCTCGGTCGTTGTCGTTCTTCGAGGAGGCTGATGTCTCGCCACTTTGCAGTGCTTACGTAAATCGAGGCTCATAACCTATTGGCGGAACCCCCGTCGTGGGCGTGTGTTCGCGGCTCCTGACTTAGATCAGGCAGCCCGCCGCAAAAGTAAGCACTTCAGCCGGTGTCCGGCGGCTGGTTCTTCTTTAAGCTTCAGCTCTCAAAAAATCATACCAGGTATGAAAGAAAAATGTCATTCAAGGAAAGTGTTGATTATCGGTCTTGTCCAAGAGGACAGGGTGGAGGGGGAGGGAAGATAAGTAAATTGAAGTGAATGAGTGTGCGTGTGCACGGTCGATTGATCATAGAGCTCTCAACTCTCAAGATCCCCAGCATACGGTGAAAACTAAAACTGGAACAAAAGGCTTCGGCTGAACTCGAAACGGTATGTCGGGGTTTTGCCGCATAAACCGGAGATAACTGATCCAACGGGGTTCCACCGCACACTACTGAATCGGCATTGGACATGACACACTTCTTGTACTGCCGTAGCACTTTGTACTACTGTGGCCTACTCGCTACAGGCGACTGTGTTACCGATCAGCGACTCGGTATAGACCACTGGCGATTGCTGGATATAGCATGGTCTCTATCCTTGCTACCAGGTACCAGGTATATCGTATCTTCATTACGTCGGATATTCGTTAATGGAGCACTCTAGTGATGGAGTGGCCAGACTCACGAGGGCCGTAGCACCAGGCCATGGAAGCGGGGTCGGACGGAGTAGTAGAGGAAATAACCAAAGGTAGAAGAAGTAGAAGAAAATTATACTATCCAGTTATAAAGAAGGTGTTATGATGCATAAAAATATAAATTCATTGATTGTGTTGTGGTGATGGGCGTATCGGAATAGATCTAGAACCTAACATAGCGTCGCAGGCATGTTTTCACCGGGGTACTGAAATAATAACAGCACACCACCGTAGTATCTCCATCCAGTAGGATGCTGCTGTTTCCCAATACCAAACTCTCCTACAATACTGGTACGTGAATAATACCTCCGTAGTTTACATAGATATACTGCTAATGAGGCAGACTGCAAGTACTACACCTGTCATTCGTGCATAAAACTAAATGGGTATCCAGAGTAGTAGAACATTCGTGATCTGAGTAGACCTTTCGGGTTTGCGTATCTTACATTTGATACTGGTATATATCAACTATATATATATGGGGTCACTCAGGCTACCGCGTGGGGCCGTCTATGTACTATGTAGATGGACCTGCTTGACGTAGGACCACATCATCAGCACAGACGGGGCATTTGTAATATGCGTACAATATGGGCGACGTGTCGAGTGACGTATCTGTACCTTGCCAGTATCTGGAAGCCAGCAGGCAAGAAAATACGGCTTGCATCTATCATACATAGCCCCCCCTCACCTTGCTCGCACTCTGTCAGCTTGACCCTTAAAGCTTCAAGCTCCCGCACGGTCATTGATACATAATCTCCATGAATATTTCCTGCACAACAAGTCCTGAACCTGATCCAGCGTTATTAGATAAACCTGTTATGCCCTTCTCAAGATTTAGGCCGGTTGACAGAAAACGGTGTACCGTGACAAAAAATGGTACGTCAAAATCTCCACCAACACAAGAACCACACAGGAGTGAGCCGTTACCTTCATTATCACGCTCCGCCCTCACATACATATATACGAGCATATTATCTTTGCATCAAATCCTGGGTCATATCGTTAGTATCATCGACTGCTCCTCGTAGGGGAAAAACATCCAGCAACACCGAAACATCCGAGCTTCATCTCAGATAATAATGCCTCGACACATAATATGAAACCCTCAGATATCCGCAAACCCGTATCAAGTCACCGCATATGCCACAAACAGCCCCCCCTGGTTTCATGTACGAGTAGGAGTCGGCGGAGGAGTTGTCGGTCGAGGTGCGAGGGGCTACTTTGCCCAACCACCAGAGACCGTTGTGGGCCTTGTACCAGAGATGTGCCCCAGCGGGGAGAGTTGAAGAGCTGAAGCGAAGGAACCAGAGAGCGCGCAGAACGAGGCTGTATCCAGGAGCGAGAAAAAACCGCCCCGGGACCGCGATATCTCGCGGTTAGCGGCGCCGATGCGCATCTGACGGTATAAGCGGTTGGCCTGGCGGTGCTGCGAAGGTGTACCCGACCAGTAGCGAAGGATGTGGAGTCGGTGTTGCTGTAGGTCCCCTTCGTGTTCCCCTGAAGGGCTGAGAAGTCCCGCCCAGTGCATCTCGTACATGACGGCGAGAACACCCCCCCGGCCACGAACGAGTTGGTGTCCCGAGATCTGATCGACTTCGAGGCGTTCGGGCGGTGGGGAGATGTCGTCGAGGGTGACGTGGGAAGGCGGGGACTTTGTCGAAAAAAGGAGTTGAGCACGTACTTGGTGAGGTCGGCCGGGAGGTGTTTCGGCAGGTCTTGAATGTCGTCGGGGTTCCGGCACGGCTTGCATCGGACGACGGAGATGCGAGGCTTGGAGTCGCGTCCAGGCATGTCGGAAGGAAGGTCGAAGTACAGAAGTTTGTCGTGAAGGGGTCGGCCGTCATGAACGGTGGAGGCTGGAGCCGGGCCCACGGCGAGGATCTTGAAGGGACCGATCCAGTTGAACAAGAGCTTGGTCTTGAGAACGATGGCGTCGGTTCCTTCCCTAGCGTCTTGGCGAATGGTGGCGGCGGTGTTGTAGGTCCATGCCCACCCGCCGACGGAGAACGCAGGGGAAAGGCGAAGGGCGTCCATGATGGGGGCGCTGCGGCGGTCCAGATGCGAGACGTCGATGACGTGAAGTGTTCGGACGGCACGGTAGGCGCGTTGTTGGCGGGCGATCGCGAGGTCGACGTATGCCAGTTGGTCCCGGTTGAGGCTCTGGTGGCCACCGATGTTAGGTGGGTCGAAGACGGTGAGGGGGAGTCGAGGGAGGCGGCCTATGTGTACTTCGTTGGGGGCAAGCCCGGTGGCGGCGCTGACGGAGTTGTTGTAGGCGCTCTCGACGTGCGGGAGGTATATGTTTCAATCTGTTTGTTGTCCATCGCCGATCATGGCGAGCATCTGGGCCATGCTATGATTGACGCGCTCGACTCCGCCGTTGGTGCAAGGGTGGTAGGAGCTCGTGGCGATCTTGTTGGTGCCTAGGCGCTCATAGCGAGCGCGAAAAAGTTGGGAGCATAATTGGAGACCGTTGTCGGAAAGGAGGGTAACGGGGCATCCCCAAAGAGGGATGTAGCGGTCCACGAGGGTGTCGGCCGTGCCGGATGCGGTGAACCCGGTCTCAGTGGTGGCATACATGTCGGCGCGGCGACTGAAACGGTGGGTGAAGAGCAGGATGTAGACATTA
Organism: Saccharina japonica; assembly: GCA_008828725.1. Lineage (NCBI taxonomy): Eukaryota > Phaeophyceae > Laminariales > Laminariaceae > Saccharina > Saccharina japonica. The sequence goes on from MEHQ01004537.1 coordinate 29,675, forward strand.
CCTCCAGGTGTGATGGGCAGAGGCCCGAAGTAGTCGACGCTGACGACAATGCCGGGGCCATTGGGTAACGGCAAGGAAAGTGTAGGCCAGCGGATGGTCTGGCACGAGGTCTTGCGCGCCTGACACTTGAGACAGTGGCGGAGCCACCATCGAGTAGAGATGTCCATGCCGATCCACCAGTAGAAGCGCATAGGCATACTGAGTGTCCGAGAGACACCTAAGTGCCAGGAAGTGGTGGAGTGGCATGTGTGCAGGACCCACGGGCGCATCAGCATGGGGACGTAAACGCGAGGGGGTGGGGCGGGGCAAGGGGCAAGGGCAGAGTCGGCCTGGCGCAGAAAGGCTGTTGGCGTACGATGGACGAGAAGAACGGTATCGTCGTCGGAAACGTGCAGTTGACCTTTCGCAGCGAGGGCCAGGACCTCCGAAAGGACGGGGCGACGGGTCGAGGGGATGTAGTCCAGGAGGTCGTCCGGTGGTGGTGAAGGTGAGCCCAGTGATAGGAAGCGAAGAGCGGCGGAGGAAAGTGGCTCTTCAAGCTGTTCGCGTGCCCAGTCGGTGTAGGTGTAGCGCTCAACGCGGGAACGAAGGTGTAGGTCGTCATCAGGATCGACAATGGGTTCCGGCAGTCGAGGTGTAGGTGGTTGAGTAGGGGGGGCCGGGGAGGGGGATCCTGAGACGGCAGGCGGCGGCGAGGCGGTAGCGGGTGCAGGCGGGGTTGTACTGGCTGTGGTCGTGGGTGAGGACGAGTCTTGTGCGTCGCGGCGGCGACCTGTACCGGTGCGTCGGGATAGAAGCCTTGTCGTTAGAGCGGGCGGGCGACGAGGTGCGTAGAAGAAGGTCTTGTAGTCTTGGTAGTCGGAGTCCGTCATCCAAACCCGTAGTCCGTCGGAGTGCGCGGAGCGCCAGCGGCAGCGGCGGAGCGGTGACGGGTCCGAGAATAAATCAGGCCTGACGAGGTACGAGGCGTGGCCGAAACCGAGACGCCCGAGGTGGACGACGGGGGGATGGAGGGTGGCCTGGAAGCCAAACCAGGACGAGCGCTAGTGACCACGGCGGCTTTCTCGGATCTGGAAGGCGATTCTGCGATGGGGTCAAGGGTGGAGATGTGACCGACGGAAACGCGGCAAGGCGAGTCGACGGTGAGGCTTTGAACGTGGCGTGGACCAGCGGAGATGCTGCATGGCGGATCTGCGGCCAGGTCTTGGGCAAAACGGGGGCCGGGGAGAAGGCGGGGGGGCGTTCCGGCGGCGGGGTCTTGGGCAAGGCGGGAGCCGAGGCGAAGACGGTGAAGCGGTCCGGCGGCGGGGTCTTGAGCAGAGCGGGGGCCGAGGGGAAGGCTGCGGGGCGATCCGGCGGCAAGGTCTTGAGCAAAGCGGGGGCCGGGGGGAAGGCGGCGGGGCGATCCGGCGGCGAAATATTGAGCAAAGCGGGGGCCGGGGGGAAGGGGGAGAGGCGATCCGGCGGCGAAATCTTGAGCAAAGCGGGGGGCGGGGGGAAGGCGGCGGGGCGATCCGGCGGCGAAATCTTGAGCAAGGCGGGGGCCGAGGGGAAGGCTGCGAGGCGATTCGGCGATCCGGCGGCGGTGTCTTGAGCAGAAGGTGGGACGCTAGGATCCGAAACGGTGATGGGAGCCACAAAAGTCCTGGCCGAGTCCGGGATGTCCATGCGTGGTCCGTGACGGCGGAAGTCTCCGAAGTCGTTGGCGGTGCAGGGGAGTGGCGGGACGGGGTTGAAGGGGCTGGAGTCGGCAGGGACGAGCCCACCCAAGCCGATGCCCGGGGTGGAAGGCTCGATCGGGGTAAAACGGCAGGCGTGGACTACAGTAGGTAAATGCCGACGGTGTCGGGGCCGGTGACGGCGGGGACGACGAAAAAGTCGTGTGCCCTCCAGAGGAGGTAAAATAAAACTAGTTTTCGCCGTTACAGCAGTAGTGTACAGCACACCCTGGACAATAGGTTCGAGGTTAATAGGGTATCGATAGGATCCTATTCCAATAGGAGGCCTATTGTTTCGTGCAGTAGGTATCGATTGCCACTATTTGAATCCTATTGTGGCCGATAATGGGTATTAACAGGCACTTTCACTGATCTACTGTTCAGCCGATAGCCTATCGTACCTGTTGCACTGGACATATTGGTGAAACAAGGAGGTATCGATAGACATTTTCAGGACGGTATTGCTCGAGAGATATAATATTGGTTCTGAGAACCGGAACCTATGGTTTAGGAGGCAATAGGTATCGATAGAAATTTCACCATCCTATGGTTTCGGACAATAGGTATCGATAGAATTCTCACCATGCTATGGTTCCGGACAGTAGGTATTGATAAAAATATCACCATCCTATGGTTTCAGACAATAGGTATCGATAGAAATTTCACCGTCCTATGCTTTTGGACAATAGATATCGATAGGAAAATTAATATACCTATTTCAAGAGCAATAGGTATCGATATGCAATACCCCAACCTATTGAACTAGCAATATGCCTATCCAATAGGCTATTGTCCACGGTGTGCTCATAACTCCGAAAAAAATAATCATCTGAAAATTAGACAGAAAAAAATATCGTCGAACAAAATATTTTTTTGTGTACTCTAATTCCTCAACAATAAAACTTCGTATCAACCTCCCTCGGCTCCTGTACCGGCTGTTACGCCAATACTGTAGTTGAAACCTCCCTCCCTGCCCATTATAGTATCAACCTCTTTTGGTTCCTGTACCGACTGTTACGTCAATACTGTAGTTGGATCCTTCCCCTCTGCTCAATGTAGTAGCAACCTCCCTTCGCTCCTGTTCCGACCGGTACGTCAATACTGTAGTTGGATGCTTCCTCCCTGCCCAATATAGTATCAACCTCCCTTGACTCCTGTACCGACTGTTACGTCAATACTGTGGTTGGAACCTTCTTCCCTTCCCCATGCAGTATCACCCCTCCCCCCCACGTCTTATCTACTCCTCCAGCGACGGCTTGTAGTTCTTGACGCTTCTGGTCCTCCGGTGCACATGCCAGCACTAATCTCCGCTCTCCTCTCCAACAGTTGTCAACGTGTCTTGTGATAGGTTCACGTTGTACTGCTTTCCCAAGTTCAGCATTTTGATGGTGCGAGGAAGGTTCCCATGCTTTCCTCGTCCTCCGCTATCCCGACCACTCTCGCCAGCTGTCAACCTGCATGGGTCGTATTGAAATAAATGTACGAACAAACGATGTCAGGTGAATACAGTCTCGGTCTCTCTCGGGTGTCACAACAAACAAAATATCCTGCAGGCACGTGTCTTTCGCCTCTTGCACGAGCAACAGCTCTCCTGCGTAGCCATTTCTACTCGGTAAAGCCTATATTTCGCGTTTTCCTCTTTGACTTGCACAGGGTCCCGCCCAATATCCCACCACGCAATTTCCATACTGCATCAATTCCTCCTCATGCTCCCATGCGGCTCTCTCTAACCCTTCCCAGTACGTATAATACGGCACCGCGGTTTTTCCGCCTAGTCCTCTAGTCAGTCGGTGTTTGGTTAACGCACGGGGCGTCACACGATGAGTGTCTAATTCTACTGTCACGTCGTCAGTTGTCAGATGAAACGGGGGTAAAATCTCCGAATATTTGTTCAGCACATAGTTGCTCATAGACCATGGCAAAAAATATCGGTGCAGTTGCCCCTTCGTGGGGATTAAAACACATTTCTTGCACCGGTGTACCGACACCCTTGCATTTATCCCGCGACCTGGTTCATCTGTTAGTATCTCCAACCACAGTAACTTTAACTTTGGTCCCATCTCTCTACCATCACTCGTCTTGCCTGGTCCTACGCATAACACCTTGTATGGTCCGGTCCAACAATGAGCAAGTTTACTAATTAATGCGAACGATTGTCTGGCCGAGCTGCCCTCGGTCGGCTTGTGCACATTTTCCCCTCCTCCCGTTATCGTGCTGTGATCCTCGTATACCCACGCCCAAGCTCCCGCTACGAATTTCGTTCGATCGTTCATGGCTGCATCAACTTTCTCATTGGCGGCTTGGTGTTTCGCTGTTATCAGTCGACCCTCCTCTCGAACCAATCTATACGCTCGCACTTGCCTGTCCCTCACCAACTCGAGATAATCAAGCTGTGGTCTCTTTTAGCGCTCTGGTGACCCTTCACGCCACTACCCTCTAATATAGTCATCGGTAACCTCGGATACCGTCCTATGTGTACTTCGTTCGGAGCCAGGCCGATCCCCTGCTCACGTTATTATCATTGTGTGCAGCTACTGCGTGTAGCAATACTTCTTCCCAATTTTTCTGGTCATCGGCTATTATGAGATATGACAGCATTTGGCACCAGGTGTGATTCAGTATTTCTACCATACCGTTCGTTCTGGGGGTGGTATGAGCTAGTGTAGTGTACTTTTTCACTGATCCCAACATCTTAAAAAACCCCTCCACACACTACTGACACAAATTCCGGACTTCGATCTGACAGAAAAGTGTGGGGACAGCCCTACCTTGGGGGATATAGTGATAGAAGAATGATGATGTGAATCTCTCGCGGAGAAACGCGTGTGGATCTCTCTTGGAGAAACACGCAGCAGGTGGCTTGGTGGCACCTAGTGACCGTGAGGTCCACTGTTGTTCAATAGAACAGAAAAGAAAGAGATTGTTTGAAAGGTGGCGCTTATATGGCCTTGCTCTCGTAGAGAGCGGTGGTGTGATGGGAGAGTGAGCTCGGTGGGGCTCACAACACTTGTGTGATCGCATGGTGCGATCACCCTAATAAGTTTGTCACAACTTATTCTACATGTCTACACGACCCTCATGATCTGATCATGTGTCAGTACCCTCAATACTCCATGTACCAGTACCCTATGATACGATATACTATGAGTATTCTTATTGTTTCCCCGACTGATAATATTACCGCAGATTATCGTAGATCCGTCAAGATCAGAACAATAGATAGTTCGTCTATCTTACATTATAACTTATAGTCGTGAACCAACCTCGCTGCACAACCTTCCGTGTTTGTTTTCTCGTTTCGTAATTGCGTGCGGCTCACCGGGACGTCTAAATAAATCTACTCGTATCAAAAATACGTATTCGTTCCCCTTTACCGTCACCGGCGGGGGTCCTAAAAGGTCAAACGATATAAGCTGTCCGGGCCTACTGGGTAGTGGGAAGGGTATCAGGGGCCAACGCACTGTCTTCCGAGTGCTTTTGCGTGCCTGACAAGTAAAATAGCAACTTCGGGTCCACCACTTTACACTCTCAGCGGAAACCCCCCCAAAGAAAGATTTAATTGCCGAGCACAGAAAAACTTTCTGTCCAGGAGGCCAGGCTCGGAAGCGAGTTGAAGGATTATCTCGAGGACGAAACCCACAATATCTCCACAACCGGCGCCCGGAAGGGGAATTCATCTGCTACTCGGGGCGGCACCAGGGGCGCTGGCGACGTGGAGCAAGAGGACCAAGAACAGATGAGCGAAGACGACGAAAACGACGAGAAGGGGGGGGGGGCGGGAAGGGAGGAGGGTGGGGGGATAAGAGTGGGAGGAGTTTTAAGGAGGAGGGGAGAAGAACGACGAGGAGACAAAGGGGAAGAAGAAGAAAGGCGGAGGGCAGCGGGGGGTGTGAAGAGGCAACAGCACCGACAATACGTTGGGCCTTGCCAAAGATCGTGAGAATGCACTCAGCGGGGGGATAGCCAGAATGCGTTGTGATGGGGACAGAGGCGGGGGAAAAAGGAGCGGACGAAGACGTGCGCTTGATCCGAGGAGGAGAAGACAGCGGGGGGGGGGGGGGAGGTATGACTACCGCCCCCTCTCCGCTGGTGCTCTCCTCTCGCGGGCTCAGACGCAACGTTCTTGTCCGCCGTCCCCTTTTTCTCCCCGCCTTCTTGTCCTCACGCATTCTGGGGCTACCGCTGTGCATCTCCAGCGATCTGTTGGCAGGCACACGTATTGTCGCGGGGGTAGACTGTTTGTTTCACCCTCCCTTCCCCCTCCCCCCTCCTTTCTTCTTCCCTTTCTCTCGTCGTTCTTCTCGTTCGTCAATTCTCTTGCCTCCTCCTTCACCCGGGTCCCCTCACTAGCGATTCCCCCCCCCTCCCCCCCTTCTCGTCGTTTTCGTCGTCCTCGCTCATCTTGTCTCGTCCTCTTGCTCCACGTCGCCAGCACCCCTGGTGCCGCCCCGAGTAGCAGATGAATTCCCCTTCCGGGCGTCGGTTGTGGACATATTGTCGGTTTCGTCCTCGAGGGAATCCCTCAGCTCGCTTCCGAGCCTGGCCTCCTGGACATGATTTGTTTTTGTACTCGGCAATTAAATCTTCCTTTGGGAGGGTATCCGCGTCGAAGGCCGCAGTGTTGAGATGGTGACATGTTTCCCAGGTCTTCTCCGCCTCCTCAGAGGCGGTTTCGGCAACGCTGCTGCCGTCGTCGCAATCTCCGTTTCCTTGCACGTTCACCTGGATAGCTTCCACTGCAGGCGGTTTGTATGGAGATCGGGTAGAGCTTCTTCAAGGCAAGCGTTCGCGCCGACTTCTTCTTGCCCCCCCGAAGCCCTTACAATGATCAAGGAACACGCAAGGGGTACGTACGAATAAGCAAATAACAAACAACTACTCGTAGCGAGCATGCAAGCAAACCCAGTAACATATACCTGGTATATATAGTACATGGCGCTTCGCGTAGCAGAGGGTTCCCCACCCGTCCGCTCGTTCAAAGGGGATATTGGAACGGAACATACCGTAAAACAATATCAAAAGGTCTAAACGTTTAGGTGCAAGCAGACAACTTGAAAAGGCCAAGACCTCCATATGCTCCAGGAACACAATTAGATGTACGTACTTACTTCTTATTTCGATATGTACCTGGAATGTATGCTCGAAAGAGAAACCACAGCAGCATCCCACACATAAAAGTGCTGCGCTACGCCGCTGGGTGTGATTCGTGCCTTTTTCGTGATTGTACGTGTGGTACCTCATACTTTGTGTGAACGAAAGAGAAAGCACAGCACAGCGCGGTCGCCAACTTGCGAAATACGAAGAACAAAAAACACACAAAACCGAGAATGACGGACTCGAACGAAACGGAAAAAGCGAAAAACAAAAACGAAAAATAGCTGTTAGAAACAAATGAAAATCAAGTTAAGACAAAAAAATGATTCTAAAAGACAAAATCTCGGTCGGGTCCGTGATAATTGCGCCGCTAAAAGAAACTGTTGCAACGTCTGTGAGGTTCCCTCAGTCTCGTACGCTCCCCGCCCCCTCGCAACCACCTCGCCGTCGATTCGGTCCGGGTCGTGCTCTACTCCCTGTCTAGGCCGCCTCCGTGGAGCTCGGTGCTCACCGTGGCCGTCGTTCGCCCACTCAATCATGATGGTGTTGAGATCGCGGAGCTCAATATATCTCTCTCTATCTCTCTCTGTAAATTATATTCGTTCGAGAAAAAAACATCGCTTGGATGTTCCTTTACAGATTAAAAAGGACACTTATGAATTCGGACATACTGGATCCATCGCAGCAGCACCGAGCCAGACATATAACCCATTAAAGCTTACCTCGTGTCTCGATGGACACGCAACGCCTACGAAACCACTATAATGGCAACCGCGATCCTTCCGACCCCCCATCTACTGGCCAGCGCCCGCCCATACCGGCGATGGCGCCGCGCTCGACAGCGTTGCCGCGCTCGGGGTGTACGCACAAACACAAAATCAAAAAAGGAAAAAAACTCTCGCCGACAAAAGTGAAGAAAAGAAAGAAAGACCCTGAGAGTAATACAATGAGGCAGTGTCAAAGTGGGGGGTCTGAGAGGCCAGGGATAGGTACACGGGACCGTCTCAGTAGCAATATATCAGTAGAGTAAGTCTGTTGTCCCACGCAGCTTTGCAAAAGTTCGACTGTTACGTTTTTGTGTATTGTCCGCCAAGCAAAGTACGACGTGAACGAGACAATACAAAACAAACTAAAACACGTGAGCTGTGAAATCGGGGATTTCGTCGAAACTCCTATGTACTTGCAAGCTGCGTATCCCACGCAGCTTGCAGGTAAATGGATGGGAGTTTCGACGAAATCCCCGATCTCACAGCTCACGTGTTTTGATTTGTTTTGTATTATCTCGTTCACGGCGTAAACTTTGCTTGGCGGACAATAAACAAAAACGTAACAACAGTCGAACTGAACTATCAACCAACCGACCAGTCACCGATAAATCAATCAATCTATCAACCACACTAGAAAAACAAGAAGGTGCTCTCAAGTACTCACCGAGCATCGACGGCGATCGATCACACCCCACCCCACCCTCCCCCTCTCACCTGAGCTTCCTTTTGGGCTTGGCGTTTGCCGTCCTCGCCGAGGTCCTGTTGTGCTGGGAGCAGTCTCCGCCGTCTGGATGGCGACACGACAGCGACAAGGGTATGCGGGGCGCGTGTTGGTGTCTTCCAGCGTTTGCACCCGTGATGTATATACACGTGGAAAAGTAGCGCGTGCAGTACCGAAACATGGGCGTTTCGAGATTTGTATCCTTTTTTTAGGTTTGCACCTACATACATACACCCGGAAAACAAAGGCGAAAAACGAGTCGGACCGAGCAAGGGTTATTCTTAACAAAATTCTTAACAAAACAGAACAAAAATCCTTGATAGCGACACTGAAACGTTTCGTGTTTACATCCTGTAAAACTGCTGTTCGCGACAAACAAACCATGATATTTACGAATGTCACGAATTGTGGCTGTTTTCTGGCCTGGCCGGCTGGCGCGGACTAGCGGTGCAGATAAACAAAAAAGGGGTATACAAAAGAACGAACAACACGCGATACACACGATAAATGAATATACACAACTCACTTATATACGTCAACTGTCGAGCACAAAAAAAGTTTCTGTCGAGGAGGCCAGGCTCGAAAGCGAGTTGAGGGATTCTCTCGAGGACGAAACCGACAAGATATGTCCACAACCGGCGCCCGGAACGGGAACTAATTTGCTAATCGGGGCGGCACCAGGGGTGCTGGCGACGTGGAGCACGAGGCGGGTGACAAGGAGGACGAGGACGACGAGAAGGGGGGGAGGGGGGGGGAATCGCTAGTGAGGGGACCCGGGTGAAGGAGGAGGAGGAGAAGAACGACGAGAGAAAAGGGAAGAAGAAGAAGGGGGAGGGGCGGGGGGTGAAGAGGGCAACAGCACCCCCGACAAAACGTGGGCCTTGCCAAAGATCGCTGAGAATGCACAGCGGCAGCCCCAAAATGCGGTGGAGGGACAGAGGGCGGGGAGAAAAAGGGGACGCGGACAAGAACGTGCGTCTGAATCCGAGGAGGAGAAGACCAGCGGGGGGGGGGTGGGTACAGCGACTTGGTCGACATTAGGTGGAACTGCCGGGTAGCCTGCCCTTGCTCCGACCGATCCGACTGCGTGAAAACAAATAGCGGGGTCAAGCGGTGCACACCGAGGAAAGAAACAACCAAGTGACGTTATCATCACCACTACCACAACCACCACCTCTGCTACGTAAGCACACATGAAATACAATACAAATTCGCCGATAATGGCGGGTGTATAATTAGTGGCGTAAACCTCATGTGCCTGTGCACATGGTCGAGACTGAAACAAAAGGTGCTACCGCAGTCATCAACTCTCCCGGGTACAGTACCGGGGCCAAAGCAGGGAACTGCCTGCTGATACTGTTATGCACTACTTCAAGCACCATGGCGTCGCTAGGATTTAAACACCTTCTCCGAACCCTGCACAACCGCGGTCAACTCCCTGAAAAAAACAGGAAACACCATACGAGTAGGTACTCCGAACGTCTGGATCTTCTCGAACGAGCGACCCTGGTCTCCGTGGTCGAAGCGCGTGTTCAGTAGGCGCAGGAGTAGGCGGAAGGCAGGTGCGCCGCTGTCGTCCTTTTCCTTTAAGGAAGACCTGCGCCTGTCGAAAGAAACCCGCAATACGAAGGGCAGTGGGGGACGACGCGCCTGTCTTGATGGCCTTGCGGAAACAGCGTTGGAGAGGAATTATCCATCCGGGGACCCAGCGAATCGAATCGAGTGTGATGAACTCGGAGTCATCACACCGACCCAGCGTGTCCTCGAGTATGAGCCGGACGCTCGCGTGGAGCTGTGGGGCGGCAATGCAGTCTTTCACACCCTTGGGTAATTCAAGCTTATGTATGTCGAGCTCTGCGTATTTCCGTTTGACCTCTCGGTCGTGGGCGAGGGTGGGGGTGATGGGCGGCGCAACATGGTAAAGGCGGAGTATGGCCGGGTGCCGGGATGGCAAGCTGCTGGTGCTGTATAGGTAGAGGCAGAGTAGGGCCGGGTAGGGGGGCGGTAATCTGCTGGTGTTGCACGGGTACAGGCGGAGTAGGGCCGGGTAGGGGGGCGGTAGTCTGCTGGTACTGTACGGGTACAGGCGGAGTAGGGCCGGGTAGGGGGGCGGTAGTCTGCTGGTACTGTACGGGTACAGGCGGAGTAGGGCCGGGTAGGGGGGCGGTAATCTGCTGGTGTTGCACGGGTACAGGCGGAGTAGGGCCGGGTGCCGAGATGGTAGTCTGCTAGCGGCGGAGTAGGGCCGGGTACTGTGTAGGTAGCGGCGGAGTAGGGCCGGGGGGGGGGGGCGGGGCGGATGGTACCGAAATGAGAATGAGGCAGGGGGGGGCGGTGCCAGGCGGCGCAGCTTGGTCTGTGACGGGCGCAGCGAAAGGAGGGAGTGAAGGGCATCCTTTACCTCGTGGAGGTGCTGCGAGAGTTCCATTCTGGCGTCGTTGACGCATGGCAGGTTACCCCGTCTTGTTCAGGCGGTGTGATGAGGGCTTCCAAGCGCGACCCGAATGACGACCCGGACAACAACAGCGCCCCAGGCAGCAGCCGCTTTCGGGCCAGGTTCTCCTCCAGCTCCGCCTCCCGCCCCCGGTCGAGCACAGGGGACCCCTCGCCACGGTCGACCCACCGGCACCGTCAACGCGGCGCACACAATTCTTCGTCCAGGGAAGACGACCTCGCCCACCTCGTCCACAATAAGTTGTGGACGAGGTGGGCGTGGTCGTCCTCCCTGAACGAAGAATTGTGTGCGCCGCGTTGGCGGTGCCGGTGGGTCGATATTTCCGCTGCGAAAGCGACAGAAAAAGGGGCGACATCAAAATCTGAATAATATTTGTTAGGGCAGCCGCCAAAAACAGGTACACCTGGTCCGTTCGGGGCCAAAAACAGGTACATACTAAAATCAAGTTTAAAACGCACCCCACGAACCTGCCGTTCCTTGCAACGCAAAGTAGAGTTTTTTCATGTTCTTCGTGCTCGCCCGGTGGCTACGTATACGAGTAGCTGCTATTAATAGTACGAGGAACGAACGCCTGCTGCTGCATTCTCCCTTCTTAGCTTGCGACACCCCTGGTATTCCAAGTCAACCACAATCCCGAAGGGGAGCCTTCTATATCGTATTATTTCGGCGGAGGTGTGCAGGCAGATATGTGTGTCGCTCGAGTGGCGTGTGGTGCGAGGTGCGAAGGGAGGAGGGGGTCTCCGCGTACGTCGGCATTTGTATAGGGGGCATAGGGTGGAACTATGAAGGGCTTAAAAACGACAAAAAAAGGTGAAAGTCAAGCAGAGTAGACAAAATCAGGTATACCTGGGCTTCAAAGAGGCAAAAACAGGTACAGCGAGTTTTTGACCAATGGCAGGGCACGTAGAGTGCGTTTTTTACTTGCGTTCAAGTATGTACCTGTTTTTGGCCGCAAACGGACCAGGTATACGTACCTTTTTTTGGCCGCTGCCCTATTTCTTAATTAAATTTCGTCAGAGCCTTGGGGGGGGGCTATCGAGAAGGCTACGAGAGGTGTCGCGAGAGAAGTCAAGACAATCATCTGCCTCGGCGAGCTCGAGCGAAGCCAATGTTACGTACTGGTAATTCTGCTATAAAAACAACAGAATCAAAGGTGCAGGGCAGGCCCAAGGGGGCTGAACGGTATCAATGGGTAAGCAGGCAAAAGAGGTACAGAAAGTTGTAGTTTTTTCAAAAGGCGAGCTGGGTGGCTGGTGTGGGTAGCGTCGAAACGAAAGCCGGTCGTTCGTCAAATTTTCCGGGTAGGGATGGACGTTCGTACGCGCATGTAGCGAAAAAAATGGGATTGACACGGCCTTTCGAGGCAACGTCGTCGCAGGTACCCTTGGCACACGTTACAGGAAGGTCGACATAAGTACTCGCTTGCAAGAGCAAGTCATAAGCTATGGTTGCTGTAGTTGTTCCCATGAGCTTTATCATGACAGCTACACAGGGATGTCCGTATCATCTGTTTCGGACGATTCGTAGACAGTATAAGGGGGGGAGAGGAGTGGTTCAGGTACATGGTTGGACAAATGGCACGAGTACGTACGTAGAGTGTGGAAGTTTGGTTCTTCAGAGATCTCATCAAAGTGACCTATTCATAGGTCCTCCTGCATACAGAGAGACGTCGACCATTTTCGCTACGACGTACGAGTACAGAGGTACGAAATCGGTGTTTCTACAGGTAGGTGAGCGTGCGTTCTGCAAGAGGGCGCGTTGCGCGGGCTTGCTGCGCGGTGGTACTGACCGGAAGGGGTAGTACGACCGCTCACCTGAACGACGAAGGGCCGACTAAAGCAAGAAGAGTATGGGAGACAACAGAGAAAAGCAAAGAAACAAAAAAAGGAGGCCCTCTAAAAGTGGTATAATAAAAGAGAGACAGGAAAAAAAAAATTAAGTGACTCAAAAACAGCAGCCCCCCCAAAAAAGGAGCAGACTCTCACACAAGAAGGATGGGGATCGGGAAGAACAGGTTGAACCTGTGGTATGATAGCAGGCCACCACGCGGAGATGCAGTCCAGCCAACGATCGCCATCCAGATGTGAAGGATGCTCACGGACAGAGAGAGAGGACGCAGGCGTCCACCGCGTGACTTGCGTGTCAGGTTTAGATGGATACGGGTCCTTGTATTATTGAAGCTTGCTGGTGCGGGCAAGCTGGATGAGTGAGCTCATGGGGGCTGTGCCTCACGAGCTGCTCATTGCAGAACGTATAGGATTAACCTACTTATGAAATGTCGAAACGTCACTGACTACGCTCGGACTCATACGACCCATACGGTGCCGAGGCGTCACTTCTGGTCATGTCATCGTGTACGTGCGTAGGGATACTCGCGTCTACGTACTCATATCATTCAGAATTCCAAGCTGGATACCGTAACGAACGAAAATAAATGCAGAATACCCTCTGGTATCTTGTATATACGATACTACGGTGGGGATACGACCCAACAGTAAGATACGATCTGAGACAAGTATAATATCTAAACTGTTGGATACTGCTGTTGTTCTACGAATATTGCTCATACAAAATGGCACACCATACGTAGCATATTCCCGGTCACGGAAGACGTCACAGGAGGAAAAACACACGCTAACAGCCAGCGGTTTGACGCGCAGTATAGATTTATATGCGTATGAGAGCAATGCTACGGCGGTATAGAGATGGCGGCTCATTCTCTGGGTCCCTTACATCATCAGGAGGAGCTCAATACTACTCATATGGTAGCTCACACCCGAAGGTACAATTTTTCGACCAACTCGGCCAAGAAGACTACGAGTATTCCGGGAAACCATACGAACGAGTAGTAATCAGGACTCATCACATACATACACAAAAACGTATATAATATTCTAGTATTTTCACTCACTTACGTAGTATAGTATATTTTGGTCCTGATTACTACCACTGCCACGAAATAAAATCAACATTTTGACTTAATATTATTGTACAAAATGTGCTTATATTTCGGGACAGAGTGGTGTGATATTTCCCCCGTAACAACACCAGGTATGTCTACAGGTATGCCCTCTAGCCTTACAACTATTCGCCTCAGCCGGGGACGTCGAGTGGCGTTCGTTCGCCGATGGGTACGCAGTCGACAGCAGAAGAAGACGGAACGGAGACTTTGACGGGGAGCACACCGTCGCCCCCGCCACTGATGGCACCTGCCCCGATCCAAGAGCCAGATCCCTCGTGCTTATCGCAGCCAGCTACGACCGGGACTCACCCCTCGAGCCCTACACCAGCGGGTCTGCAGCCCACTCCCGAAGGAAGGCCTTCCACGCCCCCTCAGCCGCAGTTGCAGCCAACAACCCGACAGGAGGTGCCCAAGCCACGGCCAAGACAGTCTTCGCCAACGGGGCAGTCCCGACCACTGCCGCTACCTCCACCGGGGAGGTCGACGCACGCACCGCCACCGTCCCCGACGCCTCAATCATTACTGACCACATCACCGTCTGCCAGGCCACCTCCGCCGTCACCTGTGACACGGCACCGGCAACCATTACCTACGGTGATCCTCCCTTAGATAGGGGCGCCACTCTTGACACCGGAGACGGTACTGGCAATCGTAACGTCACCGCAGTCAGCGACCAGCCAGGCGCAGCTGCCGCTTCCTAGGACGCCACCGACGCCGGAGGGGAGGGGCTCGGAACCAACGTCGACTCCAGAGTCACCGCCGCCGCCAACACGGACAGCGTCACCGACGCCCGCAGAAAATGGACAGCCTCGCGTGGAGCCTCCGGAAGATTGCTGCGTGTGCTACGAGACCTTGGCGCCCCCAATGGTTCATCTCCGCACCAGCTCTCACCGACTCCATCTGCCGTGCTACGCCGCCCTCCGCGTCAGAACGGCGACCGACTTACGTTGCCCTGCATGCAGAGCCACCGTAACAGTCGGGCAAGCCGACAGAAGAGCACCCCAACAGCACAGCGAAGAGGTTATGGCAGAGGCGATGGTGGTTGCACGACGAGATATGCCGGCTAGAGGAGGAGGGGGGTCATCCACCGGGGCTACAATGCACGGGAGGGGAGGGCGAGTGATTTGCAGCATTTGCCACGGACTGGTGGAAGAGGGGGCCTCCGTGCAAGTGTCCTGCTCTTGCGAGGTGCACCGCCGTTGCGCCGTTGGCTTCGTTGAAGATGCAATCCCCCGAGCCAGGGTCAACGGAGTACGCACGATCACACACCACGTGACGTGCCCGAATCCGGCCCTTCACGAGGTGCACCAAGAGGTAGATCTGCGCCCCCTTCTCCAACAAATTCGGGGTCTCGGCGGATCGGCGGACACGGCGGAGGAGAGAGCCATGGACGCCAGGGTCGCAGCAGCGGAGCTCGGCCTCGACAGGAGGCCCACCGCCCCAACCGAAGCGATAGATTTGTCGCGGAATGCGACCGAGAGAGGGGAGAAGGACATCACGGGAGATTGGCGTGGCACGATCCCTCAGCAAGCACAAGTGGAAACGCCATGCGGGGCCTGTGGGCAGCAAGTTTCAGACCGTGACAGGTTTGTCTTCGAAGGTTGGCTCGCCCACATGGAGCGTGCTGTGGAAAACGTACAGGGGGCCTCCGACAGGGGAGACGACCGGTTCGGGGTAGCCAACCGAGAAGGGAATGGACCGCCCCGTAGGAGAGCGTTCCGCCTCACAGACATGCTGCCAAGGCTACACCAACGTTACGACGGCGTTACAGCGTGGGGGGTCTACCGAAGGGGACAGTTGGCAAGATCGTGGCGGTCAGCGATTTCGGCGGAGGAGGAGGATCCGAACCTAACGCAAAACCAACAGGCAGGAAGGAGGGCGAGGGAAGAGGCAGAGACAACGTGCACATACTGCGGACTGGCTCTGGAAGAGTCGGCAGCGGGCTCGGGGGACATTCCCTTGCAGGTACCCACGGAGGGTTTGTGCACTCCAGCATGCTGGAACGAGCGGATCACCTCGTGAGAGGGCATATAGACCCGAGGTCCTGGGTCGCGTGCCTCAGCGAATGGGAGGGGGGAAGACGACCTTCCCACTCGGCCGAGCTTGCTAGGGGCCTTCCCATGAACGAGTCGGGGGAAAGGTGGGCGGCGTTAAGGGGCACCATTCAATTCGCCGACCTCCTGCAACGAGACGTCCCAGGACCGGGGCCAGCTAGTTACCTGTTAACCGACGCTTACAGCTCGTTCGAGTTCATGGCACGTAACCAAGGGAGGAGCCCAACCTCTTCGTTCCTCTTGTGCTCCCTATTCAGTGACGCTCTGGGCCTGCCCCAAGCAGCCTACATCGATTTCCCCCGCTCGAGGGAATGGCAAGTGGCTGTCGGTCGCTACCGTGCGCTGTTCGCCGCGTTCGGGATCCGATCCCAGGATATCCTGCTCCGGTTAACAAACCGACGGCTCTGCATTGGACCACATGTACAAGAATACTTGGTGGGCCTCGATGCCGAGTGGGAGGAGCGCCTCACAAGATGGACCCTCGGGGTTCAAAACACGCTGGAGGAGGGTATCGCGCCCCCTCCCTTTCCGGTGCAGGCGGCGCCCTCGCCGAGAGGAACGGAACTGGAGACGGAGAGTGACCCGACGGTGAGAGGACAGCTGGAGCAAGAACGCGAAACTCCGGGTACCACAGAAAACCACCAGAACGAGGGAAGCAGAGACATCACATCAGAGGAACAGCCCGGGATGCCCCGAACAAGGTCCGAGGCCGCGTCGACGACACCCGAGGCGGCAGTTCCACGCGACGGGGGGAGAGGGGGGGCGATTGCGAGGGATAGACAAGGCCGATCGAGTGGATCTAGGAGGGTGTCAAGAGCAGCCAGTGCAGGGAAAGGAGCCAATACGAGTACGGGGCAAAACCCCAGGCAGGGGGGTAGTGCGCCACCCTCGTCAGCAGGCCGGGGGTGAGGGCGGCGGATGAAGGGAGCAGGGGGAGCGGGGAGCAGGAGCGAAGGAGAAGCCGGGGGGAGCGGGGGGAGCGGGGGGAGCGGTGGGGACGGAGGAGACGGGGGAAGCGGGGGGGGGGGGGCGGGAGGAGGGGGGGAAGCGGCAAGAGAGGGAGCGAGCAGGGTAAGGGGTGATAGCGCCGGCACTTCGTTTTCAGGACCAGAGGGGGGAGCGGGGGGGGGCGGGCGCGCAAGGGACAGGAAGAAGTGAGGGGAGCGGGGGAGCCGGGGCGTGGGGGGACAGCGGGAGAACGGGGGAAGTGGGAGGAGGTGGTTGGCGGGAGTGGAGAGAACAGGGGGAGCGAGGGGAGCGGGGAGAGCGGGGGGAGCGGAGAGAACAAGGTGGACGGGGGGGCCGGGGGGGGTGGAGAGGGTGGGAGGGGCGAGGACGGGCACAAGGAGCGAACCTAGCCGAGAAGGGGAGGGGTATAGGGAGCGTAGAGGAGAAGCGGAAACCGGAGGGGCCAGGAGTAGCGGTGGAGGGGGAAGAGAAGGAGGAGGGGCGAGTCTAAGAAGTGGAGCGAGAGGAGCAGAAATTAACGACAGGGGGCCTAGGACCCCAAACGGAGAGACTCCGGTGGGAGGATCTCCCAGGGCGCCGGGGAAGATAACAGGGAACGGGGCGCGCCCCCGTGTCTTCTTGGCGACACCACAGGTGGAGTGGCGTGCGGGGCCTGCGGTGTAACGCTTCAGCTCGGGCACTGGGCAGTACGTCTCCTTGTGGCCAAGGACGTCACGTGCTCCACGCTCGTTGTGTGGTTGACGCCCTTGCGAGAGGCGCGGCTCCGGCACTACTCCGCTGCCTAGCGGCCGACTGCAGAGTCCTGCACCCAAGGTGGGACGCACTGGAGGCAGCGGTCCAAGCCGACCCGGGACTTCGCGACCGGGCAGCACGGATGGGAAGGGGGACCATAGGCGACGATGACCTACGCAGCCGGGGGCTTTGGTACGGATGGGACCAGAATAGCCTGGGCATAGGGCCACCACTCGATACCGTTTCCTTGGACGACCTGGGGCAACGTTTCGCAACCGAAAAAAAGGTACAGCCGCAGCTGGCAGGAGCACACGCGCGCCTGAGTGTTCATGTGCTTGGCATCCTCAACCACGCTATGGGAGAGCACCGGCCGAGCCGGGACTCGGCGACGCCCAACTCGCTCCTGCGCGCGATTAAGATATGGTACCTCATGCCAGCCCTGCTCCACTCACCGGACGGCCGGATGAAGAGGCAACAGAGATTCGCGTTGGTGGAGAGCGGGGACATAGTGCTCCTGCTCCCATGGCTGATAGCGTACACCAGGAGAGGAGACCTGAGACAAAGGGAGGCCGCCCAGGAAGCTTCGGAGGAGGCAAAGCTGGAACGAGCGTCATCGGCGTGTAGCTACGCGGGAGGGGTCAAAGTGGCAGCACGCAACCTTCTGGCAGAGCCACGATCAGCAGGGAACGAGGAGACGTGGAACACACTGACGGCCAAGTTCCCCTTCGAAAACCACGCCGCCGTGTCCGCGGCGGCGCCTGCAGTGCTGGCGAGCGCCACCGGGGTGGAAGATGGAAATGCTCCCCCGTGGCGCCCGGACGATGAGTACGCCTCCGAGGTGCTCTTCGACGTCATCAACTCCCGCAGCGCGCTCTCAGGCCCCGGAAATGACGGTCAACGATTTTCTCGTTTGCAATCCATCATCCATACCGACATCGGGAGGGAGAAGTTCGGAAGGGGCATGACAGCCTTGTGGCGGAGAATCGTCGACCAGCCGGACGCGTTCCCACCATAATTATGGCAGCTCTTCTTGCGGTCGAGCCTCACTGCGTTGGAGGAAAAATGCCGGCCGGTCTGCGTTGGCATAACATGGAGGAGGCTCATCACCGCAGGGGCTATAAGACAGTGGCGGCCACGGTTGGAGGAGGTAAACCGAGAGGTGAGGCAGTTTGGGGTCGCCGTACCCGGCGGAGTGGAACATGTGGGACTGAGGGCTAGGACGCTACACGAGACAGGCAACTGACTCGTTCTCACGGACTGCTCCAACGCCTTCAACACCGTCAAAAGGACGGCGGTGCTAGAAGAGGTGGCAAACTGCGTGCCAGCGCTCACGCCGTTAGTAGCCAAGTGCTACGGCACAAGACCAGCCGACGTGTTTTTCCAGATTAACTCAGGGGAGACCAGGAAGATCGCTTGCTCCAGTGGTGTCCAGCAAGGGGACCCCATGGGACCGGCAATGTTCTGCCTGGCGTTGCGACCGGGACTGAAGCGATTCCGACAGGAATTCGAGGGAGAAGGCGTGGAAGCCTTCGCACACATGGACGATGTCTCTCTCGGCCTTACGGGGGTCACGGCCAACACGGTTAGAGTATTCGCCTTCCTCCGGTGAGAGCTGGATGACATCGGCATTGTGGTCAACCCCGCCAAAACAGTGGCACTACCACCCCAAGGGCACGCCCCGACGGCGGAGGAGATTTCGCTCCTGAAAAGCGTTGACGTCCGCATCGCAGACGACGGAGGGGTGACGGTGGTGGGTGCCCCGATCGGCACGGAAGAATACGTGAGGGGGCGAGCTATGGAGGGAGTGAGGGATGGAGGCGCGGACCGCCTTACGCGCTGCCTCGCCAACATGCCCGATAAACAAGCAGCGGCCCTCATCGCCGTCGAATCTCTCAGGCAACGGACGAGCTATCTCGAAGGGGCTCTGGACCCGGGGCTGTCCTTCGAAGCGTGTAGAAGGGCAGACAACGGGGTGCAGTGGGCGTACGCGAAAATCCTCGAACTACTGGGAGCGGCGGAGGCACAGTCGTTTTTCCAGGAGGGGTGCCCGGATAGTCGGCTGACGCTCAAACCTTACCAGCAGGCCCAAGCACGCCTTTCTACGGGAGCTGGCGGATTAAAACTGCCGTCGACAGAAGCGAGGCGAATATCTGTCTCAATTGGGAGCAGGGTGGGGAGCCTGCCGGAGGTTCTAGCAGACCTCACAGTCACAAACAAAGTAAGAAGGGGGCTCTCAGAATCGAGCATCATTGCTCAGCTTGGAGCAGGCTTGCGGGAGATCCGCGACACATGGGGGGTGATGCAGGAAGAGATGGCGGGCATCGTCCCTGAATCTTGACTGGAATGGGCTCTAGGGGCAGAGGGGGACCTGGCCCCAGAGGCCGACATGCTGGCTGCGCATGACGCCGTAACCATCAATTCACGGAAAGCCCAACAGAAGCTGGGCGCGCTGGTGAATCAGGGCCGGCTCGCTGCCCACACTGCTTCGCTGGAGGAGCTACCGGAGACGGCACGCCCCGCCGGACCAGGCGACCCGCTGGGGGGGTCCGAGACCAAGGCCTTCGCCAAGGCTCGCTATAGGAGTCTACAGGGGGCAGGAGCCACAGCATGCCTTCGGGCGAGGCCAACGGACTCACTTCGTGTCATACCCGCAGCAGAGTTCGTGGACATAGAAAGACGTTTCGTTGGGATTGAGGAGCACGTGGCAGTGAGGTGCCCCTGCTGCGATGCAGTCGACGTAGACACCCGCCACGCACGCATCTGCCCCAGAGCGGGGGCCCAAGACAACCAGCACCAGCCGCTCGTTCACGCGATGTCCCGCACGTTGAAGCGTCTGGGAATTCAATACCAAGTGGAGAGCGGCGAACCGTTCACCGAAGACCAAAACCGGCGGATGGACATTGTAGTCAGGAGAGGAGGTCTCCGGGACGCTCCAAACAGGGAGTACAGGGAGAAGGCCATCCTGCTGGACGTCACCCATGCTGACCCTCAAGCGCAGGTACACCTGCGAGGAGGCAGTGCTGATCACGATGGATCAGCTGCCTTTACCTCCGAGGCGCGCAAGCGCCAACACTACGCTCGTCCGGAACATGTGTCCTTCGACGAACGGAGTCACAAACTTGCCACTTAAGTGGTGGAAAGCTTTGGACGTCTCGGGGTAGAGGGCAGCTAGTTCATCGACCAGCTGGCAGCTAGTGTCGTGGGGGGGAGGGACGATGGGTCGATGGCTAGGAAGGGGGTGGTGAAAGAACGTCTATTGCAAATCGTCTCGGTGACCACAGAGGTCGCCATTTCGAGGAGGGTGTCGCGCTTTAAACTCCAGCTCGGGGACCGCCAGGAAGCGAGGAGGAGCAGGGGGGGGGGGTGACAGGCCCATACCGATGGCGTGGGGATGGAGCTGGGATGCGGCTTAGGACTGAAGAATAAAACGTAAAGAGTGCATATTGGGAAGAAGGAGGGAGCGAGGACAACAAATGGAGTATTGCAGATAAATATTGGCGGGAACTAGACAGAGAAGCATGTTAGACTTTGCGCACAGGTTTCCTTGGTTTCCGTGGTTTTCTGCTTTCGGGAATGTTATGAGTGATCAACGTTGAAGCTCATGCTGCACATTGTCGGATGGCAAAGATAATAATAATTAATAGCACACTGATAAATAAATGTGTCAAGAGTAACCGGCAGTTGCCCACTTGAAGAGCTAAAAAAGCAGCCAGCAACCATTGAGCCAAAAAGTGGAACTCCTACGGTGGAATGCCTCATGATAGGGCCCATTTTGGCCGATTTGTTTCCGAATATTATTACGGCAGGAAATATCACTCCACTTTGTCCCGAAATACAAGCACATTATGTACATTAATATTCAGTCAAAATGTTGATTTTATTTCGGGGCAGTGGTAGTAATCAGGACCAATTTTGATTTTGCTTATTAATAGTAAAAATACTGGCATATCACCACTCTGAATATAAGGACCGTTTGTGCAGTAACATGTACTTGAAATTGCGCTTATATTTCGGGTCGGAGTGGCATAAGTTTTCGTGTGTGTGGGATGGGTCCTGATCACTATGATGGTCTCCCGTAATAGTGACTATTATCATGAAGAATACTCCTACCCAATAAGGCACGAGCCTTACAAGGCATGCCTTATCGTTGCACAGTACTACCCACTATAAGGCATGCCTTATCTTTGCACAGCACTACCCAATAACAAGGCACGAGCCTTACAAGGCATGCCTTATCGTTGCACAGTACTACCCACTATAAGGCATGCCTTATCTTTGCACAGTACTACCCAATAACAAGGCACGAGCCTTACAAGGCATGCCTTATCGTTGCACAGTACTACCCACTACATGGTATAAGGCATGCCTTATATTTGCACAGTACTACCCAATAATAAGGCATGCCTAATCGCTACACAATACTACCCAACAAGGCATGCCTCAATGTCATGGTATCCCCGTTTCCCCTCTATTGTTGTGGAGGCGTTGTTATTGATGTATTCCTCTGAGAAGAGGAATACCGGTACTTGCCCTCATGCTCAGAACTTCTTGGGAAGATGAATGCTTACCCTCTCCTGCTGAAAACTTCTGGAGAGGCAAGGAACCGCTAATAAATGGACCACACACGTGTGAGTGATCAAGAGTAGCCAGGGTGAACCTACCTGCACAACAGTATAGTCGGGCTTGCCCCATACTGCCTAAACCAATGCTGACACCGCCCCAAGGCCGTGGCGTATCTTCACGTCATCGCTGCACAGTACTAACCAATAAGGCCCCCCTAATCGTTGTACAGCAGTACAACTCAATACGAAGGCATACCTCGTCGTTGCACATTACTAGCCAATATAGGCATGCTCTATCGTTGCGCAATGTTGATGTACTTGTAGGTCATGGAAATGTTCATCAGGTTTCATTAAGCAATGATAAGAGCCTTCGAACATACACATTTATTCACCATTTTTTTTTTTTTTTCAATTTTGGGCGAGAGGCATGGATGGGGCTTCCTCTTCCTCAAGCGAGAAGGGCTGGCCCTAAACCAAAAAGAAAGAAATAAAAAATCAGGTGCACCCCTCTACCGCCGCCGTAAAGAGTATGCTGCGTTCGCACATGTACTTCATACATTTTCATTCATATTTGCAGTAATAATGGTTCCCCCTACAGCAGTGCCGGTATGCGCCAGCCTAAAACACCGGCACTATATCATAGCGGCAACCGGCACTACTCCGCACACCGGTTCATCCCATCGGTGCCAAGCGATTCGACAGGGGGCACTATAATCGTGGACGACCGGCACTAACACAACCGGCACTATATATAGAGGGACCACGACTTACTGCTGTACCAGGTATCGTGTGTTTTATATTATGCCCGATCCTGCAAAGTATGTATGTGTACGTATATCATACCTGGACAATACATTGACAGAGAGATGCAAGTACGCCTACTGTTAGGAAGGCGCCCGATCAGTCCTCTCAACCCTACTTTACTGACCCAGCGAAAACAGGAAAAAATGCAAAAATACTTAGTATCCGACCACAAGGGGCTCTCCTCTCCTTTTGGCTTTCTTAGATCTCCGTTGAACTTTGTGTCCATTTTTTCTCGTTCACACAACATGAAGATGAAGGAATACTCAATAACCAGGCACATATACGGTGTGCACGTGCCCGGTATACATACGTACGATTGTTGATTGCAGTTTGCAACGTTAGTCCACGTTTTCACTCGCGGCTCTCTCCCTCGTCTTGGCGTGTACTACTCTAGTATTATAGCCGCTGTGCACCCAACCACCCCTCTCTGTCTCCAGCTTGCAAGCCGATACTATAACCCTAGAAAAGGAGAAGAACCGAAACTAACCGGTCACTACGTACCTGGTATACATATAAAAACATCGACAACACTACTACGACATCATCACCATCATCAGCGAAAAAAACGCCTGCTTCTCTACGACACGAAACCCTGTTCACGAGTAGAACTTACTCTTCGTTCACTCGTGCTTCCCGTCTCTTTCTTATTTTCCATCTCCCCCCCCCGCCCCAGTGCTATCGTGATATTCAATGGGGTCGCTACCGTATTGCTGCTGCTGCTGTTGCTGTAGTATACTAGGTGCTGGGGAACAGTTCCCCCCAGCTTGCACAACAGCAACACCGCCACGCCCCCGCCACCCCGACCACCACCACACTACTTGCCATGCACTTTCAAGAAAGTGTCTCATACGTACATGAATGATGTATGTATGCGCGCGCGCAGGTGTATTTTCTTGCGCTTCTTCCAAGCTCGTCGCATGAGGTCCGGGTATATAACAAAAGGGTACATGCCACACTCGAAAGGCACAAACGAGCCTACGAATGTTCCATGCAGTTTTTACGCAGCAAGCAAGAGAGCAAGCGAGCCTTAAGGTTACAAAGAAACACACACAAACGAAAAATACCACTTCCCTTCCCTCCCCCGCACTATGATATTAGGTATACTGTATACGAGTACTAGTATTATTGTGGTTCTAATATCGTAGGAACAAAAAAAAAAAAACTCACATGACGCAACACGAGCAAGTACGCACAAGGCAGAAAGAAGACACCGCCGATTTATTCTAGCAAAACCGAATTATTTGCTGGGAACAAAAAACGAAACAACGACAAAAAAAAAAAAAAAAAAAAAAACCTTCCGTGAGAGACACGAAAAACACTTTTTTTGTCCGTACGCTTGGGGGGGGGTACGGACATCATCATCGTTCCAATCGGTTTTGCGACAAAGAAACGAAAACTCGCACGCACGCACACACACGCAAATACTCGTAAGCTACCACGGTGAAACCATCCATAAGCAAGAAAGTCCGCCTCACAAGCGGCCCTTAGTATCATGCAGCTCACCCTTAATGCGACTCGTCCAGCACCTTACGTTTCGCTTCGCGCTTTTGGTGCAAGAAAACAAACGTCTGCTGCCTGGTCGGTGAAAACCCGACAAGCTCCGTCCCGGCATCGTAGGGGTGCGAGGGAGGGTCTATGGTCATACGACTACGGCCATGCATGAATATGGCAAGTACACCCCCTTCCCCTCGACAACTCCCATCAAAAACTAAACACGAAGAAGGACCACAAAAGGCATCGACACACAAGTTCTTGGTGTCGTGGTAACACCCTCCTCGCGTCCGCATTTAAACAGCGGCGACAACATCAACAACACCTAACAATCAGCGGCATACATAGTACTTGGCATTTTTTTAATTATTATTCTACAGCCTCCCTGATTCGTCTCTGTTTCTCCTGGTGCGGCGGATGTGCTTCTCTGTCTTGTCTGTGGCGATCAGACACGTGCTATGCAGGAAGGCATTTCTTCCTATATTTCTTGCGTCGAGCTGTGACTGTCATGCATGACGACGGCGCTACCAGATCTGCTTCTTTCACCGCCACTTTCACCGTACGAACCCCAGGGAAGCAAGCAGCTCTCAACATACATTTTTAATAAAAAAATGAAAAACTACATTTTATCGGCGAGCGAGCAAGCAAGCATAGCACCGCGCGTACCCATGAATATATACCCCGAAGTATGATAACAATTACCCCGACCACAAATGCAAGACCCCCTCCCCCCCCGCGCCCCCCCT
>MEHQ01002135.1:0-24363 GCA_008828725.1 Saccharina japonica
ACCGCTTATTTGCAACCGTTTACTACGAACTCATATTTTCCCCGCGGAAAGAAGTTTAGTGCAATGCTACGATACCCGGCCCCCGTTTGGTAAATTCACTAAAGCCTACCAGGTACGATACAACGCCATTTTTTAATTAATTCGTACTACAGTTAGTAATTCGTAGTTTTCACCTTCGAAGTATCGCACGTAGCTTGCAAATATGAGGTTCGACGAAATAATCCGCGATCTCACAGCTCGTCATGTTTTTTTTTTCTTCTTTTCTTCTTTTTTTTTTTGCAATTCTTGTGTTCATGCAGCAACGTGTCCGTGTAGCATGATGAGGATCAATGTTGATCTTGATCACTCACAAACACTCCGAAAAAGAACAAAAACTGCGGAGGAAACGAAAACAGCCTTATGTATATATGATATGCACAAAGTCGTACCTCCCTCCTGTACGCACTTCTGGCTCGAACTCTCTATCTACTGCTGTACGCGTTTGCTGTCCTTCCTCTTTCCCCCTCTCATTCTCATTACGCACGTACCCTTATTTTCTATTATAAATCTTGAGCCGCATCCAACATCCGAACTCCATCCCCCCATTTCTGGCTCGAGCTCTATCTAGTACTCCCTTTCCTGACCTTGCTCTTTCCCTTTCTCATTACGTACTGTTGTTTGATATTCTACATCTTGAGCCGCATCCAACATCCAAATTCCCTCCCCCCTCCACCGGTATTGTAGGGATGCGAGGGTCTAAGGTCATACGACTAAGGCCATGCATGAAAATGAAGTACACCCCCCCCCTCCACCGATGTGGGGCTGTCTCTCTCTACATATAGGGCTGGGAACTGGACCCGGATCTACGGACAGTAGTACATCCCTCTCTCGTGGCTGAGGGAGCCAAAAGGATGCCTGAGATTATATTGACGACTGACGTATATATTATACCTCCTAATAGAAAACGCCTCAAAATACAACGGAACTCCATGAAAAAAGAGCCCCCCCCTGCGCGTAGAGGGGGACATCGACATTACCATACACCGGAACTCCATGAAAAAAGAGCCCCCCGGCGCGTAATAGAGGGGACATTGATATCACCATACCATACAATGGTGCTCGCAGTTTCCGTTTTTTTTCCCCCTCAGTAAACCTATACTCCGTGAACCACCCCTGACCCTATGTTTTTCTTTTCTGTTGAAATGTGATCCCAAAACCAACGTACTTTTTATTTTATCTTGAATGGAGCAAAACAAACGCGTTAAAACACGCCTCCTCCTCCGCCAAGGCAGGTGACTACAGCGGGGGGCCCTCCGGGGGCGCCCCCCCCCCCCCCCCCCCCCCCCCCCCCCCCCCATATAAATATACTCCTAGAAGTACTATATGGGGGGACCACACAGTAATCAGCACTCATCACAGACACAAAAATCTTACATATTTTAGTATTTTTACTATTCCGGAAGACCATACTACTGTAGTAGTAAATAGGACCAAATATTGTTAGTAAAAATGGGTAAATATCTAGGTTTTTATGTGTGCGATAGGTCCTATTTACTATGGTCTCCGGTAAATACTAAGCGTTTTTGGTCCTGATTACTACAGTATGTTCGACTTATGCCCTTATGCCAAGGTACGAGGTAGGGTTTGCAGTTAGTTTTTTTCCTTCTTCGTAGGGCAATATTTTTTTGACAGATTATTAGTCGTACAATCCTCAAACTACCGGTTAGGTTGTACGATACTTACACTTTTATATTGTGTTCTCTTTAGGACATATAAGCGCATGCAAATCTTGGTCGCCGGGGCTTCGCGAACAAATGTTCTTCGAAGTTCATGTTTCGGATGAGGTATCGAGTTCCTTATGTAAGGAAGGAGCTCATAAAATAAGCCACCACCCCTGCAAGGCATTATTTCTCGTTCCCCCGTAGTAAAGGGAATAAGCGGCCCCCATCCCGCCCCCGCGGCGGTATTGTACACAGGGGGCTCAAACAGCAGTGATGTGAGGCAAGTAGTTTATGAAGAGAATGTGGGAGAGGCTCGTATTCTTCATAAAATAAAACGGGTACTGCCTGTCGGGTACTGCTGTAGGTACCCCTCTGTGTTGGGGGTCGTGGTGACTGTTGTGGGCATCGAGGCCGTCACCCTCCGTTTTTGGTTTGTGCCCGCGCGTATAATGTGTGTATCATATATACCAGGTATATCATACAGCAGTCCGTGTTGGATATCGTATCGAAAATTTCGATATATGATATACGAAGTATATCTCGAGATCTTGAACTTTCGACGTATCGCATATATCCAGTGACGACTGTGTTTTGCCTTCCATCTCTTACTGCTGTGGCATCTCCCGTGTTTTTTTTTAATGCAGATATATACTGAACGGAAGCTTGGAAGTGTATGGTATCAGATATCGAAACTGCATATATACATATGTCGATTCGTTTTTTGTTTATCGGTATCGTTTATATCAAATATTGACTCTGTATCGATTCATTTTTTAGTTTCTACCAGGTATATCGGTATTGTTTCACATAAAATATCGAAACTGCATCGATTCGTTTTTAGTTTATATATCGGTATTGTTTTGTATCAACTATCGAAACTGTATCGATTCGTTTTTTTTGTTTATCGGCATCGTTTCATATCACATATCGGAACTGCTGTTGTATCAACTCGTTTTTTTTTTTTTTTGTAAATCGATATCGTATAAAATATACATATATCGAACTCGATTTTGTCGTTCGATATTCCAACACTAATAATGTTTGTCGTTCGTCTGTGCAACGCTTTAACCGTCTCTGCTGTCTGTTGCTGGGAAAGGTGCGGGTACTGCGCATGCTGGAACACTCGAACGTTGTCGGGGTGCACGAGTTCTTCGACCAGTCTCCAGATTACTTTTACGTGGTGCTGAAGCGGATGGAGGGGGGCGTGGTGCTCGACCGCATCGTCACGAAGGTGGGAAACCCTTTTTTGTGGGGGGGGTGCTTTGTTGTTGTTGTTGTTGCTGAATTTTGTGTCAGTATATATGGGTACACCAAACAGCAAGTTCTTTAAGAATTGGAGATGTAATGATTTTCATGGTTTTTCACGGATGAAAGGGTCTTCAAAGTATCACGGATTGGGTCGGGTCGGGTCGGGTCAGACGGTCTTCAAAATCTCACGGGTCCGGCCAGGCATCCCTGACCCGACCCGACCCGACCCGACCCGTCCTGACCCACGAGGTTCGACCTGGCCCATGAACAGCCCTGATAATTTTGCCTCGACGTTCGCAACAGATACGAAAAAAGCCATTTTTGTTTCTGAACATAGTGTGGGACACACACCCTACCCTACCTCGCACACACCCCACCCTGCCACACAAAACAACAATATACACCTCGGACAGATCATCTACAGATAGATCATATAGATCATTCCCACTTCATGATCGAGATTTTTCAGGGCATCTATATTCCTGATCTATATGATCTGTATGATCTGTATGATCTGTATGATCTGTATGATCTGTATGATCTGTATGATCTGTATGATCTATAGCTCCTTTTTCCGGGTGGGAGCCGCATAACCTTCAAGATATCGTAGCACATGTTTCCTGGGTCGGATCTGTACTATTGGTAGACAGATCCTGCACAACTGATCACCATGGCAGGGTAGGATTTAGATGATCTAGATGATCTATCTGTAGATGTCTGTTTGACGTACGGGAGGGAGTTTGTGGGCCTGCTGGCCCAAAACCAGAGCCTCTTAAATCGGGTCGCGTACTTCCGCAAACAACAATCGATGGATGGGAGTCCGAGCGCTGTGTTTGTTGCCTGGGGGGAAACAGACGCCGGGTTAGTCTGTCACCTGAACGAAAAGAGACACTTCAGCTTGAGTATCACCCGCTGCCCCCCTCCCCTGTTAGAAGAAAAAATGAGAAAAATAGACGAATGTGACACAGACAATAAGTTTGGTACACGAGATAGTAGCGAAAAAACGATCGCTACGATATCTTAGGAGATGGATGGTGCCCAAAGGATGCAAAACAGGAAGGGGATAGGATTAGCAAAAAAAAATATTTGTAACATATGGAACTAACGTAATGAGCGCCCAAATGTAGGAGGTATCTCTATTAGGAGTAGGAACGGTGCTCCGTCTCGAAAGGGATGCGTGGTCAATGGTCAAATGACTAAGGCATGCAACAAGTGAGTACCCCCCCCCTCCCCCCCCTCCCCCAACTAATTCGACCCTGTTGCCCATACGCAAGAAAGTCTGCCTCACAAACGGCTCTTAATATCAATAGGATGCAGCTTGCCCCTCATACGAACTTGCCGAACAGCCTCCCGGCGCTTACGCGCTTTGTGCAAGGAATGTATGCCTGCCTGGTCAATGAAGACCCGACCTTTGCTCCCTCCGTCCCGGTGTTGTATTATAAGGATGCGAGGGTCTATTGCCATACGACTACGGCCATGCGTGACACGAGTACCCCCCCCCCCCGTGCTCCATCCCGGCATTGTAGGGATGCGAGGGTCTACTGTCATACGACTCCGGCCGCGCACGACATGAGTACCCCCCCCCCCCGTGCTCCATCCCGGCATTGTAGGGATGCGAGGGTCTACTGTCATACGACTCCGGCCGCGCACGACATGAGTACCCCCCCCCCCCGTGCTCCATCCCGGCATTGTAGGGATGCGAGGGTCTACTGTCATACGACTCCGGCCGCGCACGACATGAGTACCCCCCCCCCCCGTGCTCCATCCCGGCATTGTAGGGATGCGAGGGTCTACTGTCATACGACTCCGGCCGCGCACGACATGAGTACCCCCCCCCCCCGTGCTCCATCCCGGCATTGTAGGGATGCGAGGGTCTACTGTCATACGACTCCGGCCGCGCACGACATGAGTACCCCCCCCCCCCGTGCTCCATCCCGGCATTGTAGGGATGCGAGGGTCTACTGTCATACGACTCCGGCCGCGCACGACATGAGTACCCCCCCCCCCCGTGCTCCATCCCGGCATTGTAGGGATGCGAGGGTCTACTGTCATACGACTCCGGCCGCGCACGACATGAGTACCCCCCCCCCCCGCCCCCCCTCCCCCCCTCCCCGCCCTCCAACCCCCCTCCTTCACCATCCAACGCTATCTCGCCCCCTCTCCCCCCCAAAAAAAAATTCGCCACCTTTTTTTCTCTGCTTAGGCGTACTACAGCGAGGAATACGTGAGGGACCTGAGTCGAGCGTTGATCACCTCCGTCAAGGATTGCCACGACATGGGCATCGTTCACCGCAACTTGAAGCCCGAGAGCCTCTTCCTGGGGAGTCAGGGAAGCGACACGGACATCAAGCTCGACGGGTTCGACTACGCGTGCAGCGTCCTCGACGGGAAGGGGTCCGAGCGGTACGGGTCGCCGGAGTACGCTGCGCCGGAGGTTCTGAGAGCTCTGCCGAACGGCACGGTGAGAGTAGATGCAAGGTATTTGCCTTGTAGGGGGAACGGCTTATTGTTCTTGGGGGCAACTCACTTTATAGGAGCTCTATACTATTTACTAGTGAAGTCATTAGCACTATTATTAATAGTAGTACTATTAGTAAGTCATTAGTGCGAATAGTAAGTCTTCAGTACTATTAGTAAGTCGTTAGTGCTACGATGATATGAGTAAGTCATTAGTGCTATTAATAAATCATAGAACTATTAGTAAGTCATTGGTACTATTTTTTAGTCAGTCTTGTCATTATTAATAGAAAGTCATTAGTGCTATTAGTATTTCATTAATACTATTTAGTAAGTCATTAGTACTACTGGTAAGTCACTATTAATAGTACTATCAGTAAGTCACTAGTACTATTAGCAAGTCATTAGTACTATTAGCAAGTCATTAGTAATACTGGTAAGTCACTTTTACTATCAGTAAGCCACTAATAATAGTACTATTAGCAAGTCATTAGTACTCTTAGTAAGTCATTAGTACTACTGGTGAGTCACTTCTACCAGTAAGCCACTATTAATAGTACTATTAGCAAGTCATTAGTACTATTAGAAAGTCATTAGTGCTATTAGTAAGTCACTAGTACTATTAGCAAGTCATTAGTATTCTTAACAAGTCATTAGTACTATTAGCAAGTCATTGGTACTATTAGTAAGTCATTATTTAATAGCACTATTAGCAAGTCGTTACTCGTACGAGTGCTACTATTAATTTATCATATTATTTGCCTTCCGACAATGTGCAGGGCATTATTCATTCAGCATGAAAAAGCTGACCCAATTCGTCGAATACCACCAATCTCATCCAACCAATTCTCCTCCCCTCCGTGTACTCAATAGAATACGCACTACCACCGTTTACCCAAATTAATAGTAAGTCACCCAACACCTGACCTTGAGAAATACATAATAAAAAGGGCAGCGGCCAAAAAAAGGTACACCTGGTCCGTTCGGGGCCAAAAACAGGTACATACTAAAATCAAGTTTAAAACGCACCCCACGAACCTGCCGTTCCTTGCAACGCAAAGTAGAGTTTTTTCATGTTCTTCGTGCTCGCCCGGTGGCTACGTATACGAGTAATAGTACGAGTAACGAACGCCTGCTACTGTATTCTCCCTTCTCAGCTTGCGACACCCCTGGTATTCCAAGTTGACCACAATCCCGAAGGGGAGCCTTCTATCTCGTATAATTTCGGCGGAGGTGTGCAGGCAGATATGTGTGTCGCTCGAGTGGCGTGTGGTGCGAGGTGCGAAGGGAGGAGGGGTTCTCCGCGTACGTCGGCAGTTGTATAGTAGGGGGCATAGGGTGGAACTATGAAGAGCCTCTGATTGGCTTAAAAACGACAACAAAAAGGTGAACGTCAAGCAGAGTAGACAAAATCAGGTATACCTGGTATTTAAAGAGGCAAAAACAGGTACAACGAGGTTTGGACCAATGGCAGGGCACGTGGAGTGCGTTTTTTACCTGATTTAAAGTATGTACCTGCTTTTGGCCGCTAACGAAACAGGTATACCTTTTTTTGGCCGCTGCCCTAATAAAAATACATGATAGAAATACATACGTAATAGAAATACGTACGTACATATATATATATATTTTTAATATACATATAAATATCATAGGTTGCTCTATGATACGGTAGGGTGTATATGGGTGATCCGGTCATATCTCTCGCGGGTCTGTGGTCAAGAACTATAATGTGCACAGACACGATCGAGCCTATGGGAGAAAACATTAAATAATACCATAGAGGTCTGGCACTGGCTGTTTTACCGGTTTTAGCCTGCGTTAGGGTTCGAGCTTACTTACTGTAAGTATTATACGAGTACAAATGATCGTATATATGAAATATAAAAAAAGTCGTTTTTCGTAAGTTCGTCCTCCAAAATGCCAACGCACTGACTGGTGTTATTTTTCATTTTGACACTGCTGGGAAAGAGTGTATCGTAGGATCGTAGGTCGCTTTCTCTTTTTGTTGAGCACTGCCCTTTGGTCTACAACTACTATTAGTACTACTACTCCTGTATTACGGTAGACCATAGTAAAAAGGACCAAACATTCTTGAGTAAAAATCGGGAAATTCGTACCAGGTATAATAGTGCAAGTAGTTTTTTTTTCTGGTGTGTACCATAGGTCCTATTTACTATGGGTCCTCCGTAATAAACAGTTGCGCCCACCAACTACAACAACTATAATCCGTTCCGACCTTTTTGAGCTTTTATGAACGCCGGCCGTTGTTGTTGTTGTTGTTGTTGCTGTTGTTGTTGTTTTGTTTTTCTACTGGTTTGGCAGGCAGCGGACATGTGGAGCGTGGGCGTGATCATGTATATTCTGCTGGGGGGCTACCACCCCTTCCACGACGAGAGGCACCCTCGACTCTTGAGAAGGATAAGGAGCGGGAGCTTCAAGTTTCACGAGGAGTACTGGCGGGACACCTCGGAAGAGGCGAAGGTATGTATTATAGTGATGCTATATATGTACGTAGGCGTTTTTCCTCGTTTGGGCTCAGTTTTAGACAGTTTGTTTTTTGTGCTACGTAATGCGGGAGGAGGAGAGCCTGATGCTATATACGTACGTGACCCCGGATCCGAGTTACGACTACTCCTGTACGTTGCATAGGAGGGAGAGAGAAAATAAGAGAAGTGGCGAAATTATTTATTTCTATGGGAAGAAATGGGAAAAGAAAAGGGCATGCTTACGGGGGACCTAGTAGAGTAAATAGGGCCAAATATATTAGCTTGTGAATATGGTTAGAAAAATAGGTGAAATATACCAGTATAGTTTTTTGGGTGTACTGCAGGTCCTATTTACTAGTATTTACTATGGTGCCCCGTATTGTTCATGGGTCCCCTTTCCCTTGGATACTCTTTTCCCTCTTTCGCTAAATTAATTAATTATCCCCTCGAGTGCCACCACAGGTACATTAATTAATTAATGAAAAAAAATGTAACAATAAATCTTGGCGGGAAGCAGACATAGAAGGGTGTTAGACTGTACGCATAGGTTTCCTTGGTTTCCGTGGTTTTCTGCTTTTGGGAATCTTATGAGTGATCAACGCTGAAGATCATGCTGCACATTGTCGGATGGCAAAGATAATAATAATAAAACAACGGAAATAAAAGTAGCGTACGTCCTATTGAGTTAATATATTTAATACGAGCCGCTCACACTTGTGGCCCTACCGCCGTGGGGGCGTTTGTGCCCCCCCGCCTCGTTTGTTTGCCGCACAACTTCAAGGTCACCCGAGGTGTTGTCTTGTCTTCTTCTCACTCCGTTCCGTGTGCACGTATAGTAGACTAGACCCGAGCTACACCGACCGACCACCTCTTCTCGGTTGTGCTTTTCCACACCGCGTAACCGTCACAAGAGAGAAACGCCTGCCAGGGGCACCGTCCCACACTATCACGGGGGACCTGAGCAAATGGAACCTACGCCACATACAAAAAACCTACGTACCTGGTATATATATATATATATATTTACAGTACCTATTTTTTCTAACAATAGTATGTTCGACTTATATGGCACGGTTGGTACATGTATAGGGTTTGCAGTTAGCTTTTGCCTTCTGAGGCATATATTTTTGTGACTGATTATTAGTATACTCCTCAAAAGTGAGCAACTACTACCGGTTATATTTAATTTAGTACGTATGACGATTTTTTACTAAAACTATTCGTTTTGGGACTATACAGCGGATAAAAAATTAGGAGTCAGGTTGAGCACGAAAAAACTTGCGCGTACTCGTACCATATGTACGAACGTACTCTTCTTATTGTTTTCGGGTGAGAGATATTGAGCTTCTCATGCGAGAGGAGCTCAGGAAATAAGCCGCCACCCCTAAATGGGGCATTTGCTCATAAAATAAGGCACCACCCCTGAAGGGGCATTTGCTCATATAATAAGGCACCACCCATAAAGGGGCATTTGCTCATAAAGTAAGGCACCACCCCTAATGGGGCATTTGCTCATAAAAAAAGGCACCACCCCTCAAGGGGCATTTGCTCATATGATAAGCCGCCACCCCTAAATGGGGCGTTTGCTCATAAAATAAGGTACCACCCGTAAAGGGGCGTTTGCTCATAAAGTAAAGCACCACCCCTAAAGGGGCGTTTGCTCATCAAGTAAGGCACCACCCCTAAAGGGGCATTTGCTCATAAAATAAGGCACCACCCCTTAAGGGGCATTTGCTCATAAAGTAAGGCATCACTCCTAAATGGGGCGTTTGCTCGTAAAAGTAAGGCACCACCCCTAAAGGGGCGTTTGCTCATACAATAAGACACCGCCCCTAAAGGGGCGTTTGCTCATAAAGTAAGGCACCACCCCTAAAGGGGCGTTTGCTCAATAGAGTAAGGCACCACCCCTAAAGGGACATTTGCTCGTAAAATAAGGCACCACCCCTCAAAGGGCGTTTTCTCATAAAGTAAGGCACCACCCCCAAAGGGGCATTTGCTCAATACTATTTGTGCTACTTATAATACGTACGTAACCCTTCATTCTTTTTTTTCGTTTTCGTTTTCGTCCTTTCGTTCATTCGCGAGAGGCAGAGAGAGAGAGAGAACTCTCTGCAATACGAGCACGTAGGCGGCAGCAGCAGCTGCCTCCTCGGAAGTTACCGTACGAAGGAAGGCCTTCGTATTCGTTCAGCCTTGCTCCTCAAAAGCGCGACGATCACGTACCGACACTGCGAAGTTATTCCATACCCTACGTAATCCCAAGTGCTTTCATTGTCCCCAGAGTGGTGGGTTGCCGTTTATTAAGGGGGGGATAACCCATGTTCAATAGTATACGTCAATATTTATCATACGAATACTGCCACTGCCGTAGAATTGGCCTACATTAATTTCATAGTATTTCACACCTCGGACCAGATCATCTACAGATAGATCAGATAGATCATCGATTCCCACTTCATGATCTATATATAAGCCGTTGACCTTTCAAGGCAGACCTAGGAGCGCCTCGCCGTAAAAAAAGCCTCCATTGTCTCCAGAAAAATGTACGGCCCCGTTGGTCACGAATCCCAAGAAGCTGGGGTGGCGCAGGATAAATCCACGGGATCGGGTATCTTGCCCCTCAGGAAGGCGGCGGCACCCGGTCCAGATTGGCTCCGTTGTCATGTCCGTTAAAAAAACGATCTGCTGGGCTACTTCCAGCCACGTGGCCCCTTCTAAATAACAAAATGCCCCCTACTTCCGATCTTCGTAGGGTCTAGCTCCATCATGTTAACGGGTGGGGGCCGTATAATAACCTGCATGATATAGCACATGCTTCTTGAGTGGAGTCTGTACCATGCACAAACCTGTCACAATGACAGGCGAGGAACTAGATGATCTGTAGATAGATAGATCATGATATGTAGATAGACAGATCATGACATATCTGATCTGTAGATAGATATATCATGATATATCTGATCTGTCTGATGTGTGAATGTACTTAGTCCAATGGCTGGAAAGGCCGTGCGCACCAGAGCGAGGGATGCGCGAAAAATGACGTAATGTACGGGAAAAAAGCGTAAATTACCGCCCAACTAACTGTTGGAGCTGTCTCTGTTTGGAGTAGAAACCGGGGCCCCGTCTCAAAAGACAGGCGTGCGTGGCCAATGGTCAGATCATTAGTACCCCCAGGAATGGGAATGAAAACGTATTTGCATGGCCCAATGGACTTCGCGAAAACGCTGTCACGAAACTGCCATTTCGTGTTGGAGACCTGGACCTGCCAGAAAGAAGGAGGTATGCCACAGTAGCCGAGAGGAGGAAGTAGATGCACAGATGTGCCTTTGTGTGGCACAGCAATAGAGAGCAGAACTCACATAGTGGGAGAACGTGAACACGTACAAGGAGGAACGGGATGTGTTACGATAGAGGAGATGAGGAAAATAGAATAGTATGTCATGGAGAAGTTTGGTGAACTAGATAGTAGCGAGAAAACGATCGCTACCTTAAAGAGATAGATGGTGGCCACAGCCGACGAAACAGAAAAAAGGGGATAAGATTAGCGATAAGTTATATGGAACATACCAGGTATGGAATATGGAAACAACGCAATGAGCGCCCAAATGTTGGAGGTGTCTCCTGTTTGGAGTAGGAACGGTGGGTGCCCCGTCGCGAAAGGGATGCGTGGTCAATGGTAAAATGACTAAGGCAAGCAACAAATGAGTACCCCCCCCCCCCTCAAATTAAGTCAATTCATTGGAGGCTGTCGTCCATATGCAAGTCCGCCGCACAGGCGGTTCTTAGCAGGATACAGCTCACCCTCCATGTGACTCGCCCAATACCTCACGGCGCTTCGCGCTTGGTGCAAGCAATGTGTGCCTGGTTGGTGAAAACTTAACGCGCTCCGTCCCGGCATTGTAGGGGTGCGAGGGTCTATGGTCATACGACTACGGCCGTGCACGACATGAGTACACCCCCCCGCCGCCGCCGCCCCAACAAACGAATATTGTCTGCCTGGTCGGTGAAAACCGGACATGCTTCGTTCCGGCATTGTAGGGATGCGAGGGTCTATGGTCATACGACTACGGCCATGCATGAAAATGAAGTACACCCCCCCCCCCCTCCCCCTCTCGTTCCTGATGAAAGCATACAGATGGAGAGAACCCCCCCCCCCGGTGCTCCGTCTCGAAAGGGATGCGTGGTCAATGGTCAAATGACTAAGGCAAGCAACAAATGAGTACGCCCCCCCCCTTGCACAGCAATGTCTGCCTGTCGGTGAAAACCCGACATGCTCCGTCCCGGCATTGTAGGGATGCGAGGGTCTATGGTCATACGACTACGGCCATGCATGAAATGAATACCCCGAACTGGGTCAAATGACTAAGGCAAGCAACAAATGATGAGTACCCCCCCCACCCACCCACCCACCCCACCCCACCCCACCCCCACCTCCGGTGATGGGTTGCATTTTGGTGGAACAGGATTTCATCCTAAACCTGCTGGTCGTGAACGTGGGAGAGAGGATGACGGCGGAAAGTGCGCTGGTTCACCCTTGGATGCTGGCGCCTGAGGAAGAGCTGGCCGAACGCGATCTCGGGAAGAACCTGCAGCAGCTCCGAATTTTCCACGCCACCCGAAAGCTTCGAGCGGCGATCAAGTCGGTGAGAGGGCACGAGGACACTAATATACGTATATATATACGTACATACGAGTAGCATACCTGTTGCTGTGTAACATTCCGCCTGTCCGTTTCATTCGTGTATAATAGGTTTTTTGGGACCAACATGCATTCCGCCGTCGGTTTCATTCGTGTTTTTTTTTTGGGCGGGTCACATATTTTATGAGGCTTCTTTCTCTCTCTGCTGCTGCTGCTGCTGTGGACAGCCGGAGGCTTACTCACCCAGGGCCAGGACTGTATATAAAACCCCCCCGCACGCATTGATTCGCCTTGGCTCTCTCGAACGTGGCACCTCGTCGCAAAGAGAGTCACAGGCAGTAGTCGTCAACCCCCGGTTAAACAAACACTACCAGGGTACATAGGACGCATAAGCTAAGGCAAGAGGTGTTACGGAGAGACCATAGTAAATAGGACCAAATGTTGTTCGTAAAAATAGGGGAAAATATAGGTATTTGTGTGTACCGTTGTAGGTCCTACTTATTAAGGGCCCGTTTTAACGAAGAAAAAAAAAATCAATTTGGAAAAAAAAAAACAAATCCGCTTTTAATTGGTCAACACGCGCACCAGCACCAAAGATTGGGATCGTGGGGGGTGCTGGTGCGTGTGTTGACCAATGAAAAGCGAATTTGAATTTTATTTTTCCCAAATTGAATTTATTTTATACTCGTTAATATGGGCCCTTACCGTGGTCCCCCGCAATAGCACTTTTTTGGGGGGCTGAAACGTTTTCTGAACGACCTATTAAAGGCTCCTTAGGGCCCGTTTTAACGAAGAAGAAAAAAATCAATTTGGAAAAAAAAATTCAAATCTCGCTTTTCATTGGTCAACACACGCACCAACACCAAATATTAGCCCCAAGATCCTAATCTTTGGTGCTGGTGCGTGTGTTGACCAATGAAAAGCGGATTTATTTTTATTTTTTCCAAATTGATTTTTTTACTCTTCGTTAAAAGGGCCCTTACCCAAGATCGTTTAACCTTTATTTTGCGTCGAAAATTGTTCCGAGGTACATGGTCATGGGATTTGATCGCGTATACATTGGTTTTCTAAAAAAAAAAAAAACAACACACACACTGCACGACAGCCCACTGTCACTTAGCTCCGCCACACACTTTTAGCATGCGCTACGGAGACGAGCTATCTTTGCGCTGATGCATCATCAGCTTTATGATGACCTGTTTTACAATATCTCCGGCGAAGCAGTTGGTGGCGAAGCGCTGCTGCTGCTGTTTAAATGCCGGCCATGCTCTGCCGTGCGTTGTCGTCGTTGCCGACAAACTAAAGTACGGACTATAGACTAGTCGTGCTGCTGCCAGCAAAAGTGAAAAGCTAAAAGCTTTCGAAGCTGTCAATCGAAAGTTGGCCGTTCGTCACGAAGAAAAGAGGGTATTACGGTCCACTCGTAACTAACGACCGGCTCAGTCGATGTAATTGTCATGTTATCTATATAATACGTGTATATAATATAGCACTTTTATTCCCCTCCAAAATTGTTTTGAATTATTATGAGGTATAGAGCAAACAAGCCAGAGCCAGAATGGACTAGACAATGCATACAAAAGGGAGAAAGCTCCGTTCTTGACTTTATAGTGGTAGAAAATGGAAGTAGTAAGGAAACTGAAGTACATGTATGCGCAGGCGGACGTAGGAACTACGGATCACTGCCTAATATGGACAGACAGCCAGCAGACGAGAGTTATCAAAAAATAGCGCGGTAGGAAATTGTACAGATGGCGAATAGATAAACTAGAAGAAAGGAAAAACGGGAAGAGTTCCAAGAAGAGATGACTAAAAATGCAGAGCATTTTCCGATCTGCTGGAAAGCATAGGTACGACAAATAACAATATAGAGAGAGATAGTGCAGGAGCGAGGATAATAGGGATGGGAGAAATTGGTCAAGACCACAGCAAGTAAAGTAATAGGAAGAAGTTGATAATATGCAATAGAGCAGTAAAATGGTGGGATGAGAAGTAAAAGAGGCTATAGAGTAAGGAGAAAGGCACACGCAAGATACCATCGAGCAAAACTACGTCAGGATGGGAGGAGTATGGTATGCTAGAAAGAAAGTAAAAAAGGTGGTTGAGAAGAAGAAGAAAGGGTATGGAAAGACGTAGTTAATAAAACGAATGAAGACTTTGATGGCGGGATGAAGCAGATGTGGGTAGGAGCAATCCCACGGCTAGGGGTACCACTTTTAGGCTCAATATTTTCTGACCGGTTGTGCTCCTCACGGAATAACACCGGGTACTATTATTAGTTTACTGGTATACTTGTTTTTGGACTACCGCATTGAAAGGTTTGGTCGGGTTGCGCGAGCGAATGTTTCCGAAGTCATGTTTCGGGTGAGATATTGAGCTCCTCATGTGAGGAACTCAGAAAATTATGCTGCGCCCCTACCGTGGGATGACTCTAGGGATAAAAGGGATACTAGGCAAACAAGCAGGAGAGGCAGATACGGGGATAGCTACATTAAGAGCACAGAACGGTAAAATGGTTAGTAGTTCGAAGGGGAAAAGGGAAGTACTGGTAGAGCATTACCGCAAGCTAGGAACGCCCACAACCAACGAAACGTTCGAAGAATTCGAGAAGGATGTCAACGCGTGGGTAGAGGCGAAGGTAGATGCATCAGAAAGGGAAGACAGTGGCTCAGAAGGGTTACAGGGAGAGTTCACAAAAGAAGAAGTAAAGAAGTGTGTAGCTAAACTTAAGAATAGAAAGGCAGCAGGGGCAGACCAAATAGTTAATGAATTTATGAAGTACGGGGGAGAAGGAATGCTTACCATGATGGTTAAGTTGTATAACTGGATATGGAATAACGAGTACGCACCTAAGAGATGGAGAGAAGGAGTAGTAGTAAACTTGTTTAAGAAAGGAGACAAGGCTGACCCGGGTAACTATAGGGGGATAACGCTACTAAGCACTGTAGGTAAAACGTTCTGTAAGATTTTGAACGATAGAATGGGAACAATGATGGAGAAGGAAGAAAAAATTAGCGAAGGGCAAGCAGGATTTAGGCCAAACCGTAGCTGCGTCGACCATGTGTACACATTAGGTAAGATAATCCAAGGCAGGAAAGACGCGGGGCTAACAACGTACTGTTTATTTTTAGATGTACAGAAGGCCTACGATACAGTATGGAGAAATGGGCTGTGGAAAAAGTTGTGGGAAATAGGGATAAGAGGAAAGATGTGGAGAATGATGAAGAAGATGACGGAATGTGCGAGAAGTGCTGTGATGTTGGACGGAGAAATATCGAAGTACGTTGATATCCTACAAGGAGTTGCACAGGGATGTACGCTATCACCTAACCTATTCAAGGTATATATTAATGACATGATAGTAGCAGTAGAAGCAGCATCGCAGGGAGTCATGGTGGGGGAAGATACGGTGTCGGGATTGATGTTTGCGGATGATTTCGTCTGCATATCAGAAACACCCGAAGGACTGCAGAAACAAATAGAGAAGGCACTAGAGTACACCAGGAAGTGGAGAGTGACCGCGAACGTAAAAAAGTGCGCAGTAGTTGTATGTAACGAAGATAAGGAGAGTCCGGTAACTTGTAAGTGGAAGTGGGGAGAAGATGAATTACCGATCGTAGACCAGTATACGTACCTTGGCGTAGAGATCTCAAAAGATTGCTCTTGGGACGCACACATAAATAAAATAATAGGCAAGGGTAAGGCACACGTAGGCAAGATGGAAGCAGTCCTAACAGACTCGCACCTTGATACTAGAATTAAGAGATGTATACTGATGAATGTGATTGTACCAAAGCTAGAATATGCAGGAGAAGTATGGGAAGGGAACGCGAAGCTCGTAAAACAGCTGGAAACAGTACAGATGACAGCAGCTAAAAAAGTACTAGGTTGCTCAAGTACGACGAGTAATACAGTATTGAGAGCAGAACTAGGAATGTACCCACTTAAGACAAATAGAGACGTGCGTAAGTTGAAATGGCAATATAAAGTAAAGAACATGCCAAATAAGAGGTTGCCAGCCATAGCTGATAAAGCTGTATGGGAGAAAGTAACCAAAGGGCGAGCTGGAATAAGGTGGGATAGCGTAGTGGAGAAAGTATGGAAGGATATAGGAAACCAAAAAGAGATGCTGGCCATAGAGAAATTTAGCGGATACAAGACAGAAGTAAAAGAAAGGATAGAAAGCAGGGAAAGGCTAGCGCTAAGAAATAAGATAGAAGGGGAATAACACTTAGATATATACGGGGGGTTGAGAGAAGGAATAGGGAATGAAAACGTATTGCATGGCCCAATGGACTTCGCGAAAAAGCTGACAAACTGCATTTCGTGTGTGGAGACCTGGACCTGCCAGAAAGAAGGAGGTATCCAAGTAGCCGAGAGGAGGAAGTAGATGCACAGATGTGCCTTGTGTGGCAACAGCAATAGAGAGTCAGAACTCACATAGTGGGAGAATCGTGAAAGGTATCAAGGAGGAACGGGATGTGCTAGAGAGAGGAGATGAGGAAAATAGAATAGTACATGTCAGAGCAAGTTTGGTAACTAATAGTAGCGAGAAAACAATCGCTATCCTTAGGAGATAGATGGTGGCCACAGGCGCGACGAAACAGAAAAAGGGGATAAGATGTAGCAGAAAGTTTCTTTGTAATATATGGAAACAACGTAATGAGCGCCCAAGTGTTGGAGGTGTCTCTATTAGGAGTAGGAACGGTGCTCCGTCTCGAAAGGGATGCGTGGTCAATGGTCAAATGACTAAGGCAAGCAGCAAATGAGTACGCCCCCCCCCCCCCCCCCCTACCAGCGAAAATAAAATAGGGGGGTCTCTAAAACCAAGTTAAAAAAAGGGAACAAAAAACGGGAAAAATATACTTTTCGCTCATTTCGTCCTGCGATCACAGCGATCCGGTTTGTTTGTGATTCTGACCTTCCTACGGGTGTGGTGTCGTTTTCTCTTTTGGTCGCGTACCCTTGATCTCACAGCTGTTTTTTATTTCATTTTATATATATATATATACTGCGAAGTACTATACTAAGGTATGCACCAAGTCTACGTATAGGAACTCCCTTCTGTACGAGTACCTATAATATACTCCACATACCATTCTGTTCCGAAATGTTTGGACCGTTTGTATGTTTGTTAAGTCTGCCGGTACGTGACGAGTGACGGCTCAGCGTAAGTTCCGGCCGAGGCCCCCCAGCCCCCTGTACTCGTGAACTCCCGATCTACCGTGCGAAATGTCGGGCCCATTGGTATGTACCACTCTGCCCCGAAATATAAGCACCGTTTTGACTGAAGATCAGTGTGTAAAAGTTGCTTATATTTCGGGACAGAGTGGTATGCCCAAACGGTCCTTTTTTGTTGCGGTACAGAGGAAAAAAAAGAAAAAAGAAAAAAAAAAGAGTCGGTGAGGGTAAGAAGATCTGAAAGGAGTGGAGGGAGTGCGCGCGCGAATATTTATACCCCCTCAGGTGCTTGTTGCCTGTTGCCAGTTGCCATACATATTGTGATGTTTTTTTTTGCTGAATGGCATTGTTGTTGGGTGTTGGTGTTGCTGCTGCTGCTGCTGCTGGCGGGTGTGCTGCGGCTTCTATTTACGGGGGGGGACCATAGTAAATAGGACCAACGGTACACACAAAAACCTATATATTTACCTATTTTTACCAACAATATTTGGTCCTATTCACTATGGCCCTCCCGAACACTTTTTTTTTTTTTTTTTTTCACTGCCGTATAAATACATATGTGCATGTATGTATGTGTGTACGTGCCATCAAGTTCCGGATAAAAAGGTTGTATGATCGAAAACCAGCTGCAATTGTCGAGAGATGTCTAATCTCCCCAATATAGCGAGAGCAGGCTCTTTTTTTTGTTGTCATCCCCCATTGGTGTGTGGACCTTATCGCTTCCACGAAATGGTTGAAAATATATTCTTGACATTAGACCCTGACGACCGGCTGCTAGGAAAATTATCGGAATGCTAAGATGCCTGGTAGTGGACAGTAAATGCGGAACTACAGCAGTACGTATATGGTACCTGGTATAACATAAGGGCCGTTATTACGTTATTACCGAATAATTTTCTTATTTGTCCCGTGTACAATCCCAGATTTTCCAGATTTTATCTTTTTCACGCACTTTTTCTCTTGTTCCAGATTTTCCTGATTTTTGTTTTCCAAATATTACCGTAGGTAGGAGCCCTTTATAAGGGACCTCGTGACAAGGGAAAGCGGTGTGTAAGGGACCTCAAAACCTCAAATTTCTGCGAACCTTTTTAGCCCACTATTGACTGTAATAAGGGGCCGGTACCAAGTCTGATAAGAGACGTCGGTATGTATATATATATATTTTCCCATCCCATTTATTATCTTTGCACTGCCGTCTTTCTCCCTCCCTAGTCGTAACTCAGATCCGGGGTCACAAAGTAGG
The DNA here is from genome assembly GCA_008828725.1 of Saccharina japonica. NCBI lineage: Eukaryota > Phaeophyceae > Laminariales > Laminariaceae > Saccharina > Saccharina japonica. Next base: position 18,958 of record MEHQ01002135.1, read on the forward strand.
CTCCTCTCCCTCCTCCCCCACTACGGTTCTTGCCTTGATTTTTATCGCGCAGAGGGTTCAGCCTTCCCAACGCTCGTCGATTTTCATCGAATTTTGCTAACTCACGCTCTCGCGCTTTCTGCTATTCAAGATATTTTTAGCGAGAAAAAGTGCCCAAGAGCATGCACTCGGCGGGGCTCGAACTCGCTTTCTTGACGCTTACAGGCTTCGTGGTTACCTGCTAGCCCACCGGGGCGACACTCTACAGTAGTAATTCGTCTTATTCGAAGTAGTATTCATAAAGGTCCCTTAAAAAGGGGCTACCTACTGCTACCGGTACTAGTAATGTGAAAGCTAAGCGTTCCTGGTATTTTTCCACGTGTTGAATTCTTGAAAAACAAATTGTGACAGAGCGCCTCCGTATATATCTTGGATACAAAAAAAAACTCAAATCGAGAAAACACACTGGTAAATCCGGGGATCAGAAAAGTCTCTCCGATAACAACGGCCTCTACCTAAGTCCCCTAAACCCCACCCATATTACACCACAGTCGTAGCTTTTGCCAGTCAGTGCTCTTGACCCACAAATCGTACCAGATAAAGTACCAACTATGTATATTACGGGTTTTTTTGTGGTCCGCACATTTTTTTTTTTTCAGATTGTCCAAAACGCGCACGGGTCGAGCGTTAGCCTTACCTTAGCCTGGACTACGAAGGGTTTGGGTTAGTATAGGGTTAGGGTTGGGTTGGGTCGACGGCTTCTCGTGATTTGATTGGAAGAAAAAACACCCAAAAACACGTACCAGGTACGTAAAACTATGAATAGCAAGAAATCAACATATATTTGGTACCTCATCTGGTACGATTTGTGGGATAAGACCGGTAAAGACGCCTCCCACCGCCCGAGGGATTTTTTTTCGGACCGAAGATGTACTCGTACATTATTATTAATATGATCTTTGCCATCCGACAATGTGCAGCATGAGCTTCAACATTGGTCACTCATGACATTCCCGAAAGCAGCAAACCACGGAAACCAAGGAAAGAAACCTATGCTCAAAGTCTAATATCCTTCTATATCTACTTCCCGCCCAGATTTATCTACAAAACTACTCCATTTGTTGGCCTTGCTCCCCGCCTTCTTCCCAGTATGCACTCTTCACTTTATATTCTTAAGTCTTAAGCCGCATCCAAGCTCGTATACGTATAGTGAAAAAGTCATGCCATGTGTGTATGTTTGACTTGTGTCGTAGTCCACACTTGTACGTAGTCCACGCTGACTTTTCACTCCCATCTCCATTCCCAGAAAATTCCAGGCGGTAGGGGTAATGGTTAGTACATATATACCAGGTAGGGTTCAATCAATGTCATGTGTCAAGCAAGCACATGTTCCAACCATATTGTCGAATCAAAAAGGTCCACACAGAAGACAGTTCTCTTTTTTTCTGGGGGATCTTACGGAGATCTCGTAGATCTTAACATTCATCAAACGTTTTTTTTCGTTTTTTCCAAAAGCTTGACCCATGTTTTTTTTTTCTAAACAACGTTATGTACTGACTGGTGTGCTGGATGTCGACGGGTAGAAAAGGAAGGTTTAATGTGAAGAACACACACACACTGACTGCTGTACTGGAAAAAAAAAAAAGCAACGCTGCTGTGCAATATTTTTTTGCGGTGCCGCGGCGTGTGGTGGGTGGCCTTCATTATATTGGTCTATTCAACCGAGGCACTAACCATACAACAGTAGCACTTATAGGGACCTTTGACCCTAACCCCCAACCTAGCCCTAACGCAAAGAATGGTTGGTGGTACGGTACTTTCCCACGGGACGCGCGCTACGGTAGAGGTATAGCACTTTTTCGCTGGATCGTTTTCTGAACGATCGCGCTCCTTAACTAAAATTCGTCGGACTTTCATTCTTGTGACGAAATATATATGTTTCAGATTATACTTCAAACCATGAGATTTCTCATCCGGCAGCACTTTTATTTTCCTCCAAAATATTTTTTTTTCGGTGATGTATGACGCTCCTTAACCCTTTTAGAACTGCAGTCCCGTTTTGGGGACAAAGCACTCTAATTCTAAGTAATTTGTCCCCAAAACGGGACTCCAGTCCTATAAGGGTTAAGTAAGGAGCTCGGAAAAAACATGGTGCACCTCTATATCGTAGCATGCGTCACGGGATGCCCACCAACCACGGGCAGGCATTCATAAAAAAAGTAATAGAATATCAATTGTCGCGTGTGGTGACGTGGTGACCCTATATATATATATATATATATTTTTTTTGTCCATCCCATTTATTATTATTATCTTTGCCATCCGACAATGTGTAGGATGATCTTCAGCGTTGATCACTCATAAAACTCCCAAAAGCAGAAGACCACGGAAACCAAGGAAACCTATGCGTACAGTCTAACACCCTTCTATGTCTGCTTCCCGCCAAGATTTATCTTCGCACTTCCGTCTTTCTCCCTCCCTAGTCGTAACTCAGATCCGGGGTCACAAAGTAGGCTCCTCTCCCTCCTCCCCCACTACGGTTCTTGCCTTGCATTTTTATCGCGAGAAGATTTCAGCACTTTCTTCCCTCGTCCATAGCTGCAGGCGACCTTGCAGAGTGAGGGAAGCCCCAACCATTGATTGATTTTGACACCGGGTGCAGAATTCTACCAGGTAGATCGTGGTCTGATCTGGTATTATGTTATATAGTATTTGCCTTCCGACAATGTGCAGGGCGTTATTTATTCATTCAGAATGAAACAGATGACACAATTCGTCGAATACCACCACTCTCATTCAGCCACTTCTCCTCCTCTGCGTGTACTCGATATCTTATCTTATCTTATCTTATATTATATTATCTCATCTCATCTCATCTCATCTTATCGTATATTATCTTATCTTATCTTATGTTCATCTTATCTCACATATAGTATGATCTCATCTTATCTTACCTGATCTTATCTACCTGATCTGGTCTGATCTGATCTTATCTTATCGTATCTTATCCGATCTGATCTTGTCCAGTGTGCGCATTCTTCCAAAATGGATGCCGATTTCTCCCGCACAACGTCTGATGACGGCACAGATAAAAAGCAATCTAGATGATCTACTGTTAGTGTGGATATATCGTGATCTGATACCGTCTATGTATCCAGTCCGTGCTTTCTTCCAGTGGGCACTGGTTTCCCCCCACACAATGTCTGAACATCTGAAGGATCCATAGATGATCTATACGATAGATAGTTCGTCATATAGTACGATCTAATGTGTCCAAGGCATACATTCTTCCGTTGTGCATTATTTAGGGCTGGGCACTCGCCGACTCCGCCAGTAGCGATCGTACCGGTTCGTCGAAATCAATCAGTATACTGGATTGGATTGCAGCAGTATGCTGCTGTCTCTTCTCTCCCCTCTCCTCCCGAAACGCATTTGGTGGGTTTCCGTGCTATATCACGGCGTGTTTCTTGGACGTACGTAATATGAAACATACTGGCGAACATACTGGCCGGGCCAACCAGTAGATTCCTACTGCCAGTAGACTACTACTGCCAGTATATACTGTGCCAGTGCCCAGCCCTAGCATTCTTCCATTATACATTCTTTCATATTGTGCATTCGCATTCTTCCGCTGTGCACTCTTCCATTGGAAGCTGAAGTTTGGATCTAAATGATCTACTGTGAGATCGTGAGCTGAATTTTAGATCTAACATGATCTAGATCGTGAGCTGAACTTTGGATCTATACAATTCAGATCGTGAACTGAATTTTGGATCTACATTATTCAGATCCTGATCTTGTCTGATCTATAAAAAATGTGTGCATTCTTCTTCCATTGGAATGAATTCTGATTTTTTTTTTTTTTGTCCCCGTTGTTTCGCTTTTGTGATGCCACATACTATGCTAGGTGACGTCGGCGAGAAAGGATTTGAACACTATGGAGACGCAGCTCATGTCGAGCTGAGTCAGAGGCAGGATCAAACGCTCGGCCGGCTCTCCAGGAACCTCCCCCCCCCCCCCCCCCTCCCCCTCCCCCTCGACGGTCATCAATCATTTGCGTAGTTTTTTGTTTGTTGTTGCTTTTCTCTCGAGAGCGCGGACAAAATAAGAATAATACTTGCGGCGCGTGCGTTGCATTTATTGATTGCTTTCCCGGCCGTGCACGACGTGAGTACCCCCCCCCCCGCCCCCACCTGTGCGGCTGCCTATTTTTTTTTTTTAATTCTTGAGAGAGCGCGGACGAAGAATAGTTGGTGACGCGACGTGCGGGTGCCGAGTTTGCTTTCCCCCCCGAGATCGCGCAAAAATGCTACTTTGGCGCGTTATATATCGCGTGAGGGAGGCCTGCAAGGGCTGTTTGAGTTCGTTTAGTTCACAGCGGGGGGGCGGTTTTTCGTACCTAAGAAGTTGTTTTGTCATTTCCCCGCAAGTCGAGGATTCGGGTGGGCACGCGTTCGTCGGCCTTGCGATGGAGTTGTACCGTATAATATAAGAGCCGCGTTATCGGAGATATATTTTTTTTCCGCCAGAATTTCCACATTTTTGTAACGTTTTTGTTTTCATTAAGCAATTCGTTATTATAATCTACCAGATTTTCCTATTTTTGTATTTTTTTCCTTCCAAAATATGTGAAAATTCAACTTTCCTGATATTTTGCCTTCTCTGCTAAATTTTTCAAAGAAAAATTGTGACAGAACGCCTTCGCATAATCTTGACCCGATTTTTCACAAATTCTGGAAGTTCTGGAAACAAAAAATATCTCCGATAACAACGGCACTAGCACTTAAGATGGCACACACCCGGTGGAACGCATTTCGGAACCGATTTTCTCCCCAAATTGGGAGGGAGAGTGGGGCGAGGGGGGGGGTGCTGCACGGCCGTAGTCGTATGACCATGGACCCTCGCATCCCTACAATGCCGGGACGGAGCACGTTGGGTTTTCACCAACCAGGCAGACATTGCTTGTACCAAGCGCCGGAGGGAGAGTGGGGGGGCACACACAGCGAAAATGGTTGCTTTGGAAAGAGCTCGCCGATTTTTTTTTATGTCGTGGTCGAGAAAAGCAGCTTAAACCCATTCAGAACTGAAAAAAATGTCTCACACTAATTCCAAGTAGTTTGTCCCCAAATTCGTGGGCCCAGTTCTGAAGAGGTCCAAAAGACATGAATTCGTCGGAGGGGGTGTGATATTTTATCACCGGGGGGTGATAAAAAAAATGAAAAATGAAAAAACAGCAGCTGTAAGAACCAGCAGCTGTGAGGGAGATCGAGGATTTCGTCGGAACTCATCTCTGCAAGCTGTGTGTGATATATACTTCGACCGCGCGTACCTACCTACCTACCTACCTACCTACGGGTTTCATATATATGTCCGGTATACATTTGCTGTTCTCTTTCGTCCATATAATCCCTCGAGAATGTTTTTTTT
>MEHQ01004001.1:0-28677 GCA_008828725.1 Saccharina japonica
GGGGGGGGGGGGGGTTGGTGTACTAGTTGGAGGACCCGGCTGTCCTCTGCATTGCGCTTCTTCAGCGCGTCTGTATCGTCCACCCCACCGAATCGAGAGCCATCCCGCCGTCGCAGCGCTGCCTGATATATATACCGTACAGCAGTGTACCGGGTGCATTCGACAGTAGACAGTACCACAGGTGTATAGACAGCAGTACCCTAAATACATACACGCGGTTGGGGCGGGACAGATAACCATAGCCCACCACCACCACCATTGCCAACACCACCACCACCGCCACAACCACAACCACGACCACCACCACCACCACCACCACCACCACCCGGAACGGCGTGCTGGTCGCTTACCCCTTGAAGGTGGAGGTCTCGTACCCCTGGGCGACGCGCGTGATCGGCGTGTCCCCTCGACTCGCCATGCCATTCCCGTTGTCGCTGCCATGCCAGGCAATGCCATGCCATTAGTTGCACAGGCCGGGCGAGGGGTGGGGAGGGGTTCACGCAGAACAAGGGAGGCAACAGGCAACACACACAGCAGGTTGCAACGGAAAGGAGAGGAGAGGAGAGGAGGGTGGTAGGGAGGGTTTCACATGGTATGCTAAGGCGTGTGCTAAGATGCGGTGATAAAACCCCGCAGCCGGAGGCGCGGTTGATCGAGCACGATTGCTTGCCTTTCAGAGACAGATCAAAACGGGGAATGCGGGAGAGGCGGGGTGGTGGTGCGGTGGGACGACTCACCCACACAATTTACCGAACCACATCCCGAAAATGGACTCTCACCATACTACACCACACAGCAACAACAACACCACCAAGACCAACAGCACCAATAGCAACAGCACCAACAGCAACAGCACCAAAAGCAACAGCACCAAAAGCAGCASCACCAACACARTCAGCACCACCACCACCACCACCACCAACAACAACAACAAAATTCCCATGGCTCGACGGCCCCCCTCGCACTTCCACGCTTCTTCGATGTTCTAGAGCGCTCCTCAAGCGACCAGTCTCAGAAGGCACACCCAAAATCGAGGTATTAATAGGCATCCGTCCGACTATCCTCTCACCCTTGGGAGCCGCGGCCGGTCTCCTCCGCGAACTTAGCGGCGTAGGGCACGCCGCTCTTCTTCTCCTCCACGGACGACCCCCTCCCGACCCACACGAACAGCTCGGAGCCCACATCCAGGATGTAGACGTCGCCCGACTGTCGCCCGGGGGGTTACAATGGTTGGCGGGGTTACAATGGTTGTTGTGGTTACAATGGTTGGTGTGGTCATTGTTGTTGTTGGATTACAATGCCGTTGTAAGTTGTAGTTACAGTAGTAGTAGTGTTGGCGTAATATTGGTGTAGTTGTTGTTGTTGTTGTTGGTGTTGTTGTTGCTGTAGTCGGTGGTGTTGTGGCGGTATATATCGCATTCGGTTATTTTAATGTTGTTATTGTTGGTTGTATGGAAAAAATAATTTTAGAGATCGAGAACCGTTCCAAGAATTATCTGTTGTTTGTTGTTCTTAAAGAGAGAATTAGGCGTTTGGTTCATATTCTTGGCGAAAATAACAGCAACGAGGCACTGGTTGATCGTGTGAGTTGGAATACCAAGTGGGTACACCACGTAACCGTGCTGGCAGACTGGTAGAACACGCGAACAGACAGGGTTGCTGCTTTTGTAGCTGGCAAGCGGTTGCTGGTCTATAGGTATTTCGCGATTTTTCGAGGAATGACAGTGGTTCCGAGCTCGTGCAATGCGGTAGACATGCCCGCCAGCAGCTCTCCCTCCCAAGCCACAGAAAATGATAAAAAAATACAACGCAATTCGAAAGATACATACTTCGAAGTATTATACAACAAACTGTGTTTTTTCATGTTGTTATGTTCGTCTACTTCTGTTGTTGATCGGTGTTATGCGTGTGGGGGGGGTGAACTGGGGTGTCTAGTTTTCACGCCTGCTTCGAAAATAATTTCGCCTATACACCTGCACAACGCCAAACATTAAACCGAACCCCGACAACCACTCAACATCAACACTGCCAACATCAGCCACCGTCAATGGTCAGCAGGCACAAACAACTGTACCAGGTAGCTTTTCATATGGTGCAAAAAGAGCGCGAGAGAGTGATAATCTCCTCCCTCTTGCTCACCACGCGCAACCCCCCTTCCCCCTGCCTGCGAACAAGCACCTCTATCAATAGCGAGAAGACCGAATCGTCATCAAATCAAACCCAGCCAAAAACAACCAAGACTATAACCCAAGAAACCCAACTAAGACCAAACCATTACCAGACCAAGAGCCATCCAAGACTAGCCTAAGACCCAACGAAGACCAAACTAAGACCAGACCAAGAGCCAACTAAGACCGAAACCAAGAGCCAATTAAGACCAAAACACCCCGCGAAGACAAGACCAAATCAAGACCAGACCAAGACAAAATCAATCCCAACTAACATCAACCCAAGACCGAACCAAGAGCCGACTAAGACCAAAAACCAAGAGCCAATTGAGACCAAAACACCCCGCTAAGACTAAAGACCAAATCAGGACCAGAACCAAGACCATACCAACCCCAACCAAGACCAAACCAAAACACCGAACCAAGACCGAACCAAGAGCCCATCTAAACTCAACCAAGGCCCAATTGAAACCAAGCCCATCCTACACCCAATCAAAACCTGGCCAAACCAACACCCAATCAAAACTGAACCAAGACCCAGACCAATCAACGCCAGATCAAAACCGAGACTGAAACCAGGACCCACCTCGAGCAGGTCAGCGGTAAGACCCCCCCCGTTGAGAGGCGCAACCTCCTCGGTGGACATGTCACCAGACTCATCCGACACCTGGAACAGCTTTACCGCATCCGCCCCGACGCGCTCCACCGCCTCGTCCGGCTCTCCCTCCGCCGTGATCTGTCCAACAATAATAAAATAAATAAATAAATAAATAATAAATGAAAAAATGGAAAAATGAAGAGAAAAAAAAAAACGGAGCCACATTCGCCACCATGTCGGAATAAAAAAAACTAAAAAAAACTACGAACTACGAATGGGTACGTAGCGGGTTGGGACATTTTTGTTGTTGTCAGATTCATGTATTTTGTCCAGTTTTTTTTTCTAGGTTTTAGTATACCCCGCACTTGTTTGTCCGGGGGGCTCCAAAAAATTAAAAAAAATGTGCGATGTCTTCTTTTTTTTCGTGTACCCTTTCGCTTTCCAAGCATTAAAAAAAAATGAAAAAAACATAGTTCGCGTGTGAAAAGGGTCAGATGCCAAATCGGTCTTTTGCTCGGACTGCGCTGCTGCCAACCTGCCAGCTGCAGCTATTAATAGCTGAGGTTCGTTGTCGGTGGTTGTTGTTGTTGTTGTTGTTGCTGCTGCTGTCCATCAGTCCCACGCATACCAAAATGAGTCCATGTGTGAGAGTGGTCGGACGATGCCGCTGCTATGTAGCTTAGTGCGTACCAGGTACCGGGTAGCTGCTACTATATACCAGGTAGCTGCTACCAGCTGCTACCTGATGGGAGGTGCAATTACAACTGCTACCTACTGCAGTGTCCAGATTGATCAGGACAGAACAGGCGAAAGGGACGGCAGCAATACCTCGCCCTGAATCGCTGCTCCTCATATATACAACAGCAGCTATCTACAGCAGGACGGAAAACTACTACGTTCACGTAAACAGTCTTACGTTCTACGAGATATGATACCAGTACGATACGTGAAACAATAATTTGGGCAAAACAAAAACCGCCGAGAGCGACTTACCTCCTCGTATCCCCCGAGGGCATCCCAAAACTCCGCGTTCTCCGGGTCGTTATCCAAAAATGTCGTGGTGGCCCGCCCCGCTCTATCCGTGTCCTGCCGCAGATCGATGCATCCACCGAGATACATTCATGCATACGTCGACAGAGAACCGTCGGGATTGCCGAGAGAGAGGGCGGGAGGCGAAGGGAAGGGAAAGGACGCGGTGAAGGTTGATGGGAGGGTTCGCTACTCGACTCACTTCTATCAGCGTTGGCTCACTTCATCCTTCATCTGCTTTTTAGGGTTTGGATATATCCCCAGGCGGCTCTTCGCACGTACTGCTGTTACGTACGTAGTAGTAGTAGTAGTAGTAGTAGTAGTAGTAGTAGTAGTAGTAGTAGTAGTAGTAGTAGCCGTAGTAGTAGTAGTAGTAGTAGTAGTAGTAGTAGTAGTAGCAGTAGAGTAGTAGTAGTACAGACAGTAGTAGTAGTAGTAGTAGTAGAAGTAGTAGTAGTAGTAGTAGTAGTAGTAGTAGTAGTAGTAGTAGTAGTAGTAGTAGTAGTAGTAGTAGTAGCAGTAGTAGTAGTAGTAGCACGTACTGCTGCTACTACTACGGGCCATTTACTAGCAAGCGGTTTGTGCGGCCAAGCGCCTGAACCAAACCTCTCCCCCCCCCGCCTTATAATATCTGGAGGATAGCCCATTATGCGAAGAGAAAAACGAACATAATCTCCGGATTTGCGTTTTTTTTTTGAAACATTATTTCTTGCCTAGACTTAGCCTTCTTACCTGGCCTTGCCTTAGGGGCAACCCGCCTCACCTTGATACGCTGCATGGCCAGCGCGCCCTTGGACTTCTCGTACATGTTCGCATCCGGCCCGTTCCAGAGGTACAGCTGCAGCCCGGCGTCAAGGATGAAGACATCACCCGTGTTCAGGCTCGCCGACGTGCACGGAACCTGCGCAGGGCGAAACACAGGACACCCAAAACACACACAAGCGCGAAACGCAAAAAGACGTCATCAAGCAGCACCAACCAAGCCGCAATTCAAGACATGCAATACTCGCGAAAGACATCAGAACCAAGCCACTACTAGGTACTGTTATATATCAACACATGCAGCACTTCCGACCGAGAAAAAAAACACCAACCCCCAAGCAAAAGCCATCCAAACACATGAAAAAAAAAGCGGCAGGCAATGACATCAGCACCCATATTGCCGTAAGCACGACATCATCAACACATACGATACGCACAACGCCAGTACTTGCTACGCACGACCACGGAACAGCAAGCAAGGCAAAAATAGCAGCAAAGGCGTAAGCGAGACACCAGCACCAATTCGCACTCGAGACGCGACAAAGCGGCGGCCACAAGAGACGGCCAAGGTCAGCGGAACAAAACGCCGCGGGGTGCCCAGGTGGCCTTAGCAGGTAAGGGGTGGGGAGTGGGGGGGGGGGGTGCTGCCGTCGCTACTATAAAAAAAAAACGCCTACGTACGAGTAGACTACCCGCACAAGGACGACGACGACAAGGCGGTTGGTATACATGTGGCCAAGCTATATAAGCTCTCGACTGCCCACTACCACAGACCACAGGGGTATGCAGATGGATGGATGGATCGGTGGATAATCTAACAGTAATGTGACAGTACCTTTAAGCATAGTGCCGGTATGCGCCAGCCAACAATACCTGGGCACTATAAGCGGCACCCGGCGCTACTCCGCACACTCGTACCACACTTTGTGAATCATCCCATCTGTGCCAAGCGAGTCCACAAGTGCACTGCGATAGCGGAGACGACCGGCACTTACTCCGCACACTACGATACGTCCCACACTGGCGAATCTCATCTGGGCCAACTGCAAGAGATCCCACAGGCACTAAAGCGGACAACCAGCACTACCCACCCGGCACTATAGAGGGACTACTACCGCCCTCTTGAACCCCATCTGTGCCAACTGCAAGCGATCCCACAGGCACTATAACGGACAACCAGCACTATAGAGGGACCACCACTACTAACTGTACTCTTACTATTAATACAGTAGTCTATGACTTTTCACCTCCGAGATGCGCACTGTGCGCTTCCCCTTGGCGTGCAGGAGCCTGGTGCGGAAGACGTCCTTCTCCATCTTGTTGAAGCCGCTCTCCACGCCTCCCGGGAGGTACTCTAGGCCAGACTGCTGCTACCGATCGAGGGCGTTACGAAGTCGCCGGACATTGTTTTTCCCCCGCGTTAGTTTTATTTCGCTATTAATAGCACAGGGTGGGCCATTGTAATAAGAATAACCCACGATGGACCCAAAAAACCATGCACCCCCCTATCTCTACACACTAAATTTGGTTTTGATCACATCTTATATGTTTTCTCTTCACATACATGCCATTTATCATCTTCGATCTCCTTTTCTCTCTCCCTCTTAGTCGTAACTAATATCCGGGGTGACATGGTAAAGCTCCAGCTCAGCTGGCAAACACCGCCACCACCACCACCGAACAGCAAAAGCCAAAAACGACAACAATATCAACCAACAACACCAGCATCGATAGCATCAATAACACCTGTAGCAACCACTAGAGGACGATAGTATCAATAACAGCTCTAGCGGCGGCAGCAGCAGCAGCAGCAGCAGCAGCAGCAGCAGCAGCAGCAGCAGCAGCAGTAGCAGCAGTAGCAGTCAGCCAGTCCGCCCCTCTTGTCAATATATATATATACCCGGTATATTCGTACAGATATATGTTGTGCAATAGTTATCGTAGAGGCGACAGTACAGAGTACAGAGTAGATCGTTGACCACCGGTAAGCATGCCCGCACTGAACGCGCCCGCAGAGGGGAAGCGTCACAAATAAGCGATTCGTGCAAAAAAAAAAAAAACGAAACCGAAAACGAACCAAACAAAAATACAAACAAACAAACAAACAAACAAGCAAACAAACAAAAAATGTACAAAACAAAACAAACAAGACGAGACGAGACACTACAGTAAGTAAACGAACAAACAAATACCTGGTAGGCAACACGAAACAAAACGAACCACCTCCTGCATTTCCATTGTTCCAAGCACAGGCAGTATTAACCCATTCAGAACTGAAAAAAAATGCTGCATACTAATTCCAAGTATTTGTCCCCACATTGGTGGGAGCAGTTCCAAAGGGGTAAAGGTACTTCCGCATAACTTCAAAAAAGCCCGCCTGCGAACCTTGAAGTATGACATGAACAGGGGAGACTCGTGCCCCTGGGTTTCACGGTATTGGACGGCGGTGCCGCCGATGGCGTCGTCCAGCTCAACCGTCTTGTACGCCGCCACCCCCATCTCGTCCTGGCGATAATCAACAACAACATATATGAGAACATCATATATAACATCAGCGGTATGAAAGGAAACAGGAAACAACGAGCAACAACGAAAGTGGCGGATGGCGAAACAAAAAAAATGAGAGGATGGTTAGAGATATATATGATAGGGAACCTTCCGGGAATGATCCGCGCGGTTTTTTCAAAGAGACAGATGAGGCGTGTTGGTTCCTAGATTTTACAGCACTAGGCTTGTATATACATTTAAAAATTAGAAAAAAACAACAGCTGTGAGCTCGAGGATTTCGTCGAAACTCATATTTGCTACGTAGCTGAGTGTAATACTTCGATCGCGCGTACTTACGGGTTTTATATGTCCTCATGCAGGATGTACATCCCGTATGAGGGGGACACAATCTGAGGCTGTAGAATTCAGGAAGCGTGTGTCTATTTGTGGGATGTATGTACTATTACGGGGGAGCATAGTAAACACTATTAATAGTAAATAGGACCTAATATTGGTAGTAAAAATAGGGGTAAATATATAGCTTTTTGTTTGTACCGTAGGTCCTGTTTACTACATTAGCCCACCCCGTAATATATGAAGAACGTATGTATATATCGTAAACCTTCATGGACAGAGTTTGATCGGTTTTGATCGCGTGCGTGGGAATACCAAGTGTGTGTGTGTTCTTCACATTAAACCTTCCTTTCTACCCGTCGACATCCAGCACACCCAGTGTCCGTGCCGATTCTTCATCCTAAAAAGGTACCAGTTCTGTGGTCACAAAACTACGACACAGAGATACTACGCTCAGTGCAGTAAGCAGAGCAGACAATGCAATGCCATATACGACAGGCAAGACCTACCCTGCTAGCAAGCGTGGGAATACCAAATGGACAGATACAGCACGGGACGGTGCTGCTGACAGACTGGTACTACGGAGGGCCATAGTAAACACTAGTAAATAGGACCAAATATTGGAAGTAAAACTCGTTAAATATAAAGGTTTTTTGTGTGTACCGCAGTTCCTATTTACTAGTGTTTACTATGGTCCACCGTAATCGGAACACGCGAACAGACTGCTCTACAGTACAGGACACCTGATAAGAAACAGGCTGATAAGCAAGAGCCAGGCTGAGATTTAGCAAAAAACATAAGAAATTCGGGAGTCGTTATGTTGAAATTAGAGTAGAAAGCACCCTCTCGCAAATAAGAAATCCAGCCTGGACCAGATTTCCTGTTCCTTATTACGGTAGGTGTCCTGCACTGCTGCACTGCTGTAGAAGCTGGGCAGCAGTCGCTGGGTGAGACTTATCGTCATGCTGGTGGCGAAACAAAAACAAAACAAATGGGCCGGGCGTATATATGATACATATATACCAGGTACCATGCTGGTCCGAAATATAAGGACCGTTTGTATATTAATATCTAATCAATAAGGTGCTTATGTTTCGGGATCTCGAGTGGTAGAATATATAATATAATGGTACAAATATATCATATCGTGCATATGTATACAAAGTATATATATGATGGATGACGAATGACGAGCGTGGCGAACCGTTCAGCTCCCATCGGGAAAACACGCAAAACACGAAGCGTTGCTTCTGCAACCCTGACGGCAATCGTGTTAACAAAGAGACCGCACGGGGTTACAAAGAGACCGCACGGTAGATATGAATAGTATAGATAGGGGGTACGTAGAAGCCACTCTCCGTGCTATCACGATATCACGTAATCACATTACGATACCAGTACTTGCCAGATACCCGGTGTAAAACGGCAAAATCACAAAACTACAAAAACACCCTTAACTCCAAGAGGCGGTAGGAGTATTGATCATACCTGGGACATACGTACTCCCACAGTACTGGCACCCGGGTTTCCAAGGTAGGCGGTATCGCTCTTCCCGTTGTATTCCACTACCGGCATCGTTGTACGAGTACTCTTCCCGCTATATTTTTCTAGTAAGATTAAAATCGCCCAAACACTATTGGTTCGAGTATTAACGGACGTGTACAGCGGTAGTATCATACACCTGGCACGCCACAATTCTTACTCCAGAATACTAATGATGGTAATATAAATATATCTATACCCTGTATATTTCATATTTATGTTCCGTTGTCACTGGTGCTGCTACAAAACGAGCGCTGAAAAACGATCGATATCACCCACCTCTGTGCGAAGTCAACGCTCTTTACCGTGTGTGCCCGTAGTTTTTGGAGCGTGGAGTGTAATGAAGCGTGTAAATTCAGAGCCTAAATGTGGAGAGTATAGCCAAGAGTATAATGAACAGTGTAGTAAAGTTTGTAGTCAAGAGTGTATAGAGTGAACTGTGTTACCTTGGCAGTGAAGTGTATCTGATATTAAATTATGAAAAGAAAGGCGGGGCAGATAATCGATACTCTTCGCCGACGATCCAACGACACGCCGACCCCAGCTCATCGAGACACGTACTACGTACCTCTCGGCTCAAGAATGCTCGAACCTGCTCACTACTCGCTTCATTCTTTACTTATTACGCACTCACTATTTTTCTCGAAGCTACTCCTTACGTACACCCGATTGCACTGCTCGGTAAATCCCTTGGGTGACCAGACTGCAGTTTCAGAATACTACAGCAAAAGACCATACAGCATGACCAGGATTGTGAACCGAAAACGAAAAAAGGAATTCCGTCAGTTTTTCGGTGTTTCACCGAAAAGTCGGTCGGTTCGGTCGGGGTTTGTTTTCAAAACGAAAAGCGAACCGAAACCGAAAACGAAAACGAACGGGTTTTCCGTGCAAAAAATGAAAATGTCGGTCGGTTTCGGTCTCGTTTTTTGCAACTATGCCGAAAATAAAATAAAATGTCGGTTTTCGGTCGCGAAAAAACGACAAACAAAAACAAAAAACGACTTTCGGTTCACAATCCTGAAGCATGACACATGACACATTACACATTACACTTTCTATAGGTATCACTCTGCTGGCCCGGAAAACAAGCTCCATTTGATCTTCATAACAGAGTACAATCGGTTATTATAGGTCGTGGCGGAGTGGCCTCTACAGGCTTGTAATTCTCTGTTTGGAGCAAGAAGTGGTATCATATTATACATACGAATATTAATATGATGTGCCTGGCAGCCGAGCAGTAGTGGTCCCTCTAATAGTGCCGGTATGTGTGCGCCAGGCAACAATACCGGCACTATATAATAGCGGCAACCGGCACTAACTACTCCGCACACTAATACACTAACACACTATTAATACTGGTGAATCCCATCTGTGCCAACTGCAAGCGTTTCCACAGGCACTATCGCCGTTGCTGTCCTAGTACATGCTACAGTCTTAGCAGTGTATCGGTGGCACTTAGCTCCTTTGCCTCTGGATTCCACTGCTTTCATTGCTTTCCTCAGTATGCGGCGATAGTGTACGACCAGCCACCCAACCTAACTAACCCTACGGGCAACCGGCACTATTGAGGGACCACTCAACCGGCACTATACAGGGACCATTATGAATACTGTATTACCAGCTTCAGCAGTATATATACCAGACATATAACTAGTGCTCCAGACCAACAGCCGGAGGCGAGGTGCGCCCCCGCAGGGTCCCCCGGAGGGCCGCCCCAGGCGAAAAATAAAATAAAATTTGGACATGTGTGCGAAAATTTACTCAAAATGTGCGTATCATTCGCTCGTTTTGCAAATAACTGGGGACCAAGGGTTTTCGCGAATCGCACAGGCATTACTATCACGGGGGTACTTATGCAAGCGTTTTTTTTTTTTTTGTGTATCATTATTAGATCGTGGATAGATCGATGGATAGTAGGCAGGTTACCGTTTGAATCAATAATACCACCTATTCCTTTTTTTGCCAGCCTTTGAAGCCTTGTTTCGTCTTCGGACAGAGAAAACCGTCGTAAGTTTGAACTTGAAAAGTAGTTCCCTCGAAAAAGAAAGCCACAAATATTTTTTTAGCATGAAGTTGTCGAAAATATCACAAAAAAAGCCCCCCCCCCAAAAAAAACGCCCGTGGCGAAAAGAGACCTAAAACAATTTTTCGCTTTCGGCGAAATAGACCCACCCGCACATTATTTTGGGGCCTGCTGCCAAAAAAGGTGCGGGGGTCGAAAACGGATGTACGGCAACGTCGCATAGTACATAAATACGAACACTTTTTTGTGGTGCGCTGCGCCGATTTCTCAGTAAAATGGTGCATCTGCGCAACATTTCACCACCTAATTATAACCCTGATATATATTTACATGTACGTATAGTTTATGAAATCACAACTGGACGAAATGACGTATATTAATTAAATATATAGGATACATACCTGGTAATCGTTGAATTGTGACATTGTGACCACAAAGCTTCCGCGCCACATGTTGCACTATTAATACGTACTGGTACCTAGTATGCTAGGAGCAAAAGGCTGGCCAGCCCAAGAAAACTACGAAGAAAACACGAAAATTCTCTCGGCGTTTCCAATATCAAATATACGTACTGGAATACTGGAATACATATTTATATACCTGATATTTATATACCTGGTATGAATATGATACTGAGTGGTGACTGTTCGTTTGTTCGTTGTAATTGTTTGCCAAAGATCGTGTCTATGATACTACTGGCCGTTGTGAAAATTCACGGATGAATATCTTTACATGTACAAGAACTCGTGCTGGCATCACCTTACTGCTAATACCAGTAATTATATCCTGCTGTTATATTATATACCAGGTACGTGAAGGACAGGGTAGTCCTCGGGGGCAGGCACTAGTTTCACAGGTATATGTATTAATATTAAATAGTAGAAAGCCGTAATTCGAAGTTAAGAAACAACTTACATGCAGTATGTACTATATACGTAACCGAAAAACCTTTCTGGGGGCGAACATGAATGCACAACGCTGGAATTTCCTACTGTGAACAAGACATAATATATCGCAGAAATACCGGCAGGTATGATGTATGATAGACACATACCGTACTCGTACTACGTGAATACTTCTATCGCAGTACAGAAGCTGTTAGATATACTTCTGCTGTGTGTGCTGTCTTCACATTAAACCGTCCTTTCTACTTTCTACCCGTCGACATCCAGCACATCCAGTGTCCGTGCCGACTCTTTCATCCTATTAATAGAGAGGTATTGGTACCAGTTCTGTGGTCACAAAAACTGCTGTAGCTGCATCTGAACGTCTTCCTACTCTGTAGACTATTGCGTAATCAAATACAACAATGTACGTTCGTGTTTCGTTGGTTGTGGCTAGTCGTGGGACATTGGACACACAAGCCACACAAGACATAAGCATGTCATCAAGATAGGCACTCTGTCGCAATCGTACATATGTGTTCTTGACATTGAACCGTCCTTTCTACCCGTCGACATCCAGCATCCAGCACACCCAGTGGCCGTGGTGCCGATTAATTCATCCTAATAATAGAGAGATGCCAGTTAGGTGGTGACGAAAACGGGAAAGAATCAACCAGGAATGAATCGACCGAGAAAAAAGCGGGAAAAACGGAAAAAAACGGAAAAAAAACGGAAAACGGAAGCTACTGCTGTATTCATCGTCCATGGTTGATTTGAATCGTCTGGTCGTCTGGTGCACGTGTGCACTACCTGGCTGCCTGCTTAGTGGACAGAACTACCAGAGAGACGTACCAATGAGAACCAATGAGCGAGCATGCAGGGAAAGCTCTTCGGTGCATAATGTCAGTGATGTGGCATGTGTCATGTGGGCACGTATTGGCGATCATCCCGAAGCCGTGCAGCAAAGGCATGGTCCATATTGTGCCCCTCGCCGCCGTGTCTACCATCACCAAGATGCAAGTAGACTCGTACACAGCCAGCAGTAGTAGCATTATACCGGTAGTACTCAGCGAAGCTCGTTCAGTCTTTGACGAAATATGTTCTGTCAAACATTACGAGCACTACTGGTGCTGTATTGGCGTGAATGTGTAAGGTGGTAAGGTACCAGGTATTCATACTATTATACTTCGAAGTGTGTACGTCAAGTACCGGTACAGACGTATGTACATACTAAGTATGATGACAGAATGAGATGAGAGCTCACGCGGGGTACAGACTTGAGAGATTTCATTCCTGTTGCGCATACATAAGATTACCCGTAGTACTGCATGTATACACCAGGAATAATTCGTACCAGGTATGATACATATGAATACATCAACCGAAGCCAGTAAACGACTATTAATAGGAGTACATGAGTACCCACCCGCGCAGACAGTGTAAATATAAATACCAGTACCAATATATATACGAGTATTGGTATGGCATCAAGAGGAGTACGAGGAGTACGGAAACAGTTCGATTACGCTATTCATAGAACTCGCATGATACATGACAAACTTGCTATTTCAACTGCAACGTTTGAATATACTGCTGGTACTCACCAAAGTCTTTAGAAGAATACTGCTGTCTTTACAAGTCTTTTTGTATGTCACCGGGTGTAGCGTGCGGGGACTTCGGCTAACAACCACCGGCCTTAAGCCTCGACACCGCCAGATCGCAGGTACGGTATTCCAAACTACTGCAGTCTCTGATACCCGCAGATACCCGCAGGTACCTCTAGTAATAATACTGCTGTACCAGGTATCATGGTACTATATTGCCATCTTACTGCCGGGTATTGCCTGAAGGATGAGCGCGCTGCGACCAGTAACCGAGTAATTACCGGATGGCAGGTATCTAATTACATACTACCAGGTATCTAATTACATACTACCAGGTATCTAATTTCTGATACCCGCAGGTATTATGTACCATTAGGCTATATACCTGCTGTCGGAATGAACCTTGACCTTGGGGTATCATAGAATCGTAACAAGACCAGAATACCTGCCACCTCGTGTACTCCCATGCATTACATGTATGTTGGGACATAAAACAGCTGCGGGTTTTTCGCTCCTGTCGAATTCTTGGAATAAATACCATTAGTATACTATTAATATTAGGAAATGGTATGATCACAGACCGCTTCAGGAAAAAAACAATACCAGCGTATGACAATAGTCGGGTATAAGGACTCTGTGGTTACCCGGGTACACATACACCCGAGTATCATTGATACCGTGACCACCAGGTTCGGTACGCGGGTACCTCCGAGCATACCTGAAATACCCCACCAAGTACCGGTACTAACCACACCCACACAAGGCTCTTCACCGGGTCGGGTTGAGTCAGGGAGTATTCGAATCTCACGGATCGGGTCAGGAAGTAATATAAATTTTACGGGTCGGGTCGAGTCGGGTCGGGTCGGGTTGGGTCAGGAAGTATTCGAAATCTCACGGGTCGGGTCGAGTCGGGTTGGGTTGGGTCAGGACGTATTCGGAATCTCACGGGTCGGGTCGGGTCGGGTCGGGATGTTTTCAAACTCTCAGGGATCGGGTCGGGCCACCTTTACTCGACCCGATCCCGCCTGACCCGCGAGGGTTGACCCGACCATAAAAATAAATAAAAAAATGAACGTTAGAAACTCGAATACTGCTGTACGTACTGCTGTCTGTCAGCCAGGTATGAGAGCACAGCAACAAAGAAAACAAACCTGCGAGCACTCAGCGCCCAGCCAGAAGTGCACGGCCTGGTCGAGGCGACCCGGCGTCTCAGTGGTGGCGAGCAGGATGTAGCAGTCTCCTTCGTGAAACTTCCCATCGGCCTGTGAGGTACCAGGTAGTCACAAAGCCAGAGGCAACGACGACGGCGACGACAAAAAAGGGGCAAACATATAAGGGGATGAACAAATAAATTTCTCAGAGGCATGTCCAGGGAGGGGGGGGGGTGCACTCATGCCATGCAAGGCCATAATAGGTGTATGACAATTCGTAAAGCCTCCAATCCCTACAATGCCCGGGACAGAGCACGTCGGGTTTTCACCGACCAGGCAGGCATTGCTTGCAACAAGCGGGAAGTGCCATGAGGTGTTGGGCGAGTCGCATTAAGGGTGGGCTGCATCCTACTAGTATTAAGAACCGCTTGTGAGGGGTGGGGGGGGGGGCGGAGGGGCAAGCGTAGGCTTCCGTATGCAGCATGTATGTCTATATGTTCAGCAGTGTATAATAGGGTATCCTTCATACATTCCGGGGAGTAGAGGAGGAGGTGGTGGTTTTGAAAAGGCATGAGTGATGAGTGGTGAGTGGTACACTCGCACGATAGCGCATAACGCAACGTCTAGCGGCACGTGGCGGATGAACCGAAACCGCTGCTGTAAATAATGCGACCCTGCGACGACTACAATAGCTACTACTGCTGTAGTTCTACGCGGATGGACCAAAAAACCCTAATCTCGCTGTACATCTATCTGCTGCTGTACATATAATATGTGTGTCGTGTTTACACCATCTTCGTCATAACCAGTGCCCCGCCATTCGACCTTACAATATGTACGCACAACAGTACTGCTATCATATGCCAGGGGGCTCGCGTAAATCTGCCCGTGCAGGCGAACGTCCTTAGATGTGCGCGCACTGAAAATAGAGCCTTCCCAAGCACAACGACCAGGTGGCACACCAACCAGGCATGCCTCTCCTTAGGGTTAGGGTTGAGAGTTCCGGGTCGGGGTGGTGGCCGCCGTCAGCCGAAGCCAAAACAAGCTCACCGTCGGGAACGAATGAGCGCCTTACAGCTTCGTGACAAAACCCTACCTCAATAGAAAAACAGCACCATTTTATGCGGGCACGTCTGAGAAGTCCGCCTGTGCGGGCAGATTTACGGCTACTGTTAGCCCTGCGCGTGTTGGTCCTTTTATGGCCGGTACCAGCAATACAAGTGTCACGATAACACCCAACGCCACTACCGCGCGGCCGGTCGGTACGAACATCGTACGTACCGGTTTTTGTTCCTCTCTATACCAGAGTACCAGGTATATTTTTTTCGCATACTTTAATCAACATGATGAGGTAACGCACCACCCCCTGGGGCAAAATTCAAATTTACGAGCCGATTCTCAACCCATTCAAAACTGCAAAAAAAAAAAAAAAAAAAAAAAACACACACACACACACACACACTAATTCTAAGTAGTTTGTCCCCAAATACGTGGGACCCGTTCTGAAGGGGTTAAAAACCCCCAAGTGGGGCACACGCAACATAAATGGTGGCCCTGGAAAAATCCCAACGAACAACGAAAGGTAACGCACCCTCCGCGGCGAATTTCCTAGCGGAAAAAAATCTAAACTCAAGCGGGCGGGCACACGCAAAGCGTAAAAATTGTGGCTTTGGAAAGATTTCAACAAGAGGGTTTCCATCTAGACGCATGCATCGCTCGGGGGCGTTAATGGAACTTTTACGTTGTCGAGAAAATCGGCTGAGAAAAAATGAGCGAGAGGGCGTGACATCATGCGTGTTGGACGGTATACGTCGTACGTGGTACCAGTGACTGGTTGGTATATACATTGCAGCAGCGTAATATATATATGTGTCGTAGTTTTGTGATCACAGAACTGGTATCTCTCTAGGATGAAGAATCGGCACAAGACACTGGATGTGCTGGATGTCGACGGGTAGAAAGGACGGTTTAGTGTGAAGAACACACACAGCATTTATGCCCTAGACGCAAAAATTGCTTTACATCGTAGGAGACCGCGTTTTTGACCCCTCGATTGACCGTCCCTCACACTAAAAACAGTATAATATGTGTATTAAGGCCCGAAGAGGCCTTGTCACGCCCAAAAAATAACTTTTTATTTGCATAGTTAAGGTGGGATGCAAATTTCGTGGCCACAAGTTTCGAGACAGAACGCAAAAACCGCAGATGAAAGGGAAACGAAAATAAATTGGAATGTAGCAAACCAGGTAGTAGGTATATTGGACATCCCGAGTTTAAAGAGCAACCCATGACAAGCCCGAACAAGCTTGTACTACATACTACATACAGGTACAAGACACCTAATAAGAAACAGGAGAGCTGGCCCAGGCTGGATTTCTTATTGGAGAGAGGGTGCTTTCTACACTAATTTCAAGATAACGACTCTCGAATGTCTTATTTTGGCCTCTAAATTTCAGCTTGGCTTTCCTTACTACGTAGCCTGTGTCTTATGAGGTGTCCTGTACTACTGCTGCTGTACTGCACTTTTGCAGAAACCGAAGTATGAGTCTACTTTCAAGTGTTTCTTCCCCACAACGAGATTGCAGTCCTCACCCAACCCTTTCAGACCTGCAAAACTTATCCCACACTATTTCCAAGTAGTTTGTCCCCAAAAACGGGGGACCGGTTCTTAACCCCTCAAGAACTGGTCCCACGAATTTGTGGACAAACTACTTGG
The DNA here is from genome assembly GCA_008828725.1 of Saccharina japonica. Lineage (NCBI taxonomy): Eukaryota > Phaeophyceae > Laminariales > Laminariaceae > Saccharina > Saccharina japonica. Next base: position 17,319 of record MEHQ01004001.1, read on the forward strand.
AATTAGTGTGGCACATTTTTTTCAGTTCTGAATGGGTTCCTCAAGGGTTCCTCAAGAATTGGTTCCACGAATTTGGGGACAAACTACTTGGAATTAGTGTGGGATTTGTTTTCAGTTCTGAATGGGTTAAGGGGGTTAAGGCCGAAACGGCTTGCTAACTACCACGCTGCCCCTGAATATAAGCAACGTTTGGATTACATATTCATATAAAAACGGTGCCTATATTTAGGGACATAGGGGTACACATTTGATCTTATTATCCCAACAACAGCAAAAAATGCTCTTTCAAGTCGGGACAATTCGCGCGAAACACGATCGTGCATTCATCAAGTCGTACCCGAGTTGAGCGATGGCTGAGGCGGGTTCCGACCCCTCAGAGAGAGAGAGAGGCGTGCATGCGTGACACTGCCGGACAAGTACAGTAGTTACGAATTGCAACTGCTGTGGCATTTATGGCGAGTAACGTGTGGAGGGCCGAGGGCCCGGGGTGTCGTGCTAGAGGGGCGCAGTGAACACCCGCTGTGCAGGGCATGGCTGCAGACCAGGACCAGTCTGTCTGTATCGGCGCCCGTGGCATATATTGGGGTTTTATAAGTTATTTTTAGGGCGCTCACGCCTCACGCGTCTGTTGTGAATTGTAACAGTGGGTTTCCATATACTATTTAGCGGCCTATCATATATACGAACCTACGAATGGCTCTTTCCCACTCTGCCTTCGGTCACTTTGTCAGTTCACCTTATGTTCGGGTTTCTATAGCGGTGCGGAGGCATGACAGACCCGACTTAAGAGCGGGTTTAGGCGATACAAGGAAAAACTCTCTAATAACCTGAAATCGCTTTGTTTTTCGTGACAAGCCGTTGGTTTGAACCGCTCTAAACTCCCGAATACTCTTATCTTGGAAGCTCTTGAATCGGGATATATCCACTCCTACTACTCGTAGGTACAATCAGGTACATACTATTCCAGAGTATATACGTTTACAGCACAGGACACCTAATAAGAAACAGGAAATCTGGTTCAGGCTGAACTTTTTATTTGAGAGAGGGTGCTTTCTGCACTAACTTCAGTATAACAACTCCCGAAATTATTATTTTCCTCTTAATCCCAGCTTGGCTTTCTTATCAGCCTGTTTCTTATTGGGTGTCCTGTACTGTATACCGATACCCGGGGTATTTTTGGTGAGAGTACCGAACTTACCGAATTGCCGGGTTGCGGTATTGAGGCCGTATCAAACTTACCGATGTGTCGGGCACTGGCATTGAGGTCGTGGGGAGCTTACCGAACTGTCGGGTACCGAGTTAGTACCGAACCATACCGGAGTGTTCGGTAGGGTATTGAGGCCGAATCGAACCACTTCGGTAGGGTAAATTCCTCCGGTATACCCTTGCCGAATTGTCGGGTACCCGTACAAACGTTGTACCGAGCTTACTCAAGTGTCGGGGGTATTGGTGGTGAGGTCGTACCGAACAGACCCAAGTGTCGGGTACCGGTATCCAGTTCGGACCGAGCATTGACGGAGTGTTCCGTAGGGTATTGAGGCCGTACCGAACTTTACCGAATATTTCGGTAGGGTATTTACCGAGCAACTACCCCCGGTAGACTTTGGTACAAACCCTACGGAACATGCCCATCGGCAGTTTCACGTATTCATAGTCGGGCTTAGATTAAGAGTCTTCGGTGTTACTGCTAAATAGAAAATCGTCTACATATACGATTGTGTACGTAAGCAGGCAGCACAAGAAACTGGAGCAAGCAGTACGAGGCAATAACAACACCACAGCAACGCTACGACAATATATACAATGATTAGATGATTAGGTCTTCCATCAAATGTATTAAACGAGTGTATCGTGATTAGCCAGGGAGCCACGCGCCACGCGCCGAACACGTGTCAGCAGTCCGCAGTATGGTACCATTCGTATAGGGCGGGTTTAGTCTACTGATTTACTGGTCATGTTTGCCGTTTAGTCTACGAGTACAAACGCACGAGAGCCGGAACTCAAACTGCGCTCTTCTCGTGACCGTCCGACGGTATCATGCTGGTCAGTGGTATGGTACATACGTACCATATCATACCATGACTGCTTGCTGCGATGATAATGAGCAATACTACAAAAACTATTAATATCATGTAAATCTCGTAGTGCTCGGCGTCCCCGGTGGAATGGCAGGCGAATCTCGCCCCTGTTAGAGCCAAGGTCGTGAGTTCGAGCCCCCCCGAGTGCATGCTCGTATTAATAGGGACTTTTTCTCGCAAAAATATCTTGACTACCGTAGCGAAAGCGCGAGTTAGCAAAAATTCGATGAAAATCGACGAGCGTTGAGAATGCTGAACCCTCTGCGAGATAAAAATCAAGGCACGAACCGTACGTAGTGGGGAGGAGGGAGGAGAGCCTGCTTTGTGGCCCCGGATCTGAGTTACGACTACGAGTATGGAGGGAGAGATACAGGAGTGCCAAGATAATAAATGGGATTGAAAAAAAGAAAAAGAAAACAGTGCTTCTGTAATCTGTAATAGAGTACGACTGATGCTGTACGATATATACCTGGTACCTTTTTTTTTTTTTGTCCATCCCATTTATTATCTTCGCCCTTCCTTTCTTTCTCCCTAGTCGTAACTCAGATCCGGGGTCACGAAGTGGGCTCCTCTCCCTCCTCCCCCACTACGGTTCTTGCCTTGCATTTTTATCGCGAGAAGACTTCAGCCTTTCCTTCCCTCGTCGACTCTCATCGAATGGTACCTGGTACACCTTAACCCTTTCCGAACTGCAAAACTGGTCCAACGCTAATTCCAAGTAGTTTATCCCCAAGATCGTGGGACCAGTTCTCAAGGGGTTAGAACTAAGGCCATAAGGTATACCATGAGGACGATTGTGTTATGATACCGTACGTATAGGGCCTACGAGTGCGAGTAGAGTCTTTCGGCGAAACGATACGTAGGAAGGGTCAGCAAATCCTGCCTCCTCGAAAAACACACCATTAAATAGTCTACGAACAACCGAGTCCAATATACACTCTCATGGTCGAAAACATAGTCCCCACTTTGTCTCTGATTTCAATATAAAACGGGGATAATATTTCCGGTCAGAGAGATACCATTAGCGTCTGTTAGTATTCTGATAAAAGCAAAGCCTGGGGCGGCGGGGGGGGGGGGGGGAGGGGTGATAAACAAAGAAAGAAAACAGGCAGCCAAAAACAAGCAGCAGGAAGGTACGCGTAGTTGCTTGTTGGCTTTTGCTTTTGCCAGTGCCGCTGATATGATATAATACTATCACTCACTATTGTTGCTGCTGCTGCTGTTACTGCTGCTGCTGCTGCTGCTACTGCTGCTGCTGCTACTGCTGAGGTGTTACAGGTCCGCGCGGAACAACTCAACCCCCAAAACCGCGACTACTCCTCCCCCTCCTCCCCCTCCTCCTCCTCCTCCTCCTCCCTCCTCTCATCATCCTCCTCTCTGTTCTCAATTATGGACAAGAACTTTTCAAAATAATAATTGCGCCAAACAGACGTGCGGCCAGGGAAAGCAAGGGTCTAACCGGAGCGGACCTGCCTACGTAGGCTGCTGGGTAGCGAGGCAGCTTGCTGCTGGCTATAGGGCAACACAACATCACACATCCCACCCTCTAGCTTACGTTACTACTGCTGCTGCTGCTGCTGCTGCTGCTGCTGCTGCTGTCTAAAAAAACCGGCTGTTTTTTTGTATTATTAGAGAGACGTGACAAAAATTCGACGCACGATACGAATCGGTGCGAGATGCCAGAATCGACTACTGCTGTACGTATATACGAATTTCGAATTTAACGACGTAAAAATAGACGGACCTGCTGCCTGCTATTTCCAATTTTCGCTGATTGAACGTTCTGTCAACATGACGCGATAAGATTCGTCCCATCGTCCTGTTCCTTGTACGTAAAAAAATCGAAAAATGTACTAAAAATAGTGTAGATTTCGAAGGACGTCAAAGAGAAGTGGCAGTTTTAAGAATTTCGTGATGTTGGATGTTGGTGATGAGTGAGAGAAGTCGAACAGGCAAGGGAGTAAGTAGGAAGGTCAGCATTCCAGGGGGGAACACGCGCAGAGATGGCTGTCCGAGCACACGACGAGCGAGCTAGAGGAGGAGGGAGACACCGCCGTGTCTGTCTGCCTACCTGTCTGCCCGTCCTCGCGTTTAGGGTGGCTCGAGGAAGCTCGTAGACAAGTTCGTTGGATTTGGATTAGTGGAGTTGGTTCCTCGAAGAGCTCGCGATAGATGTGCGACATTCAACAAAGCAAGGTCGGTGCAACTTTGGTGATTTTCGTGTCTAGAATGCTCGAACCGAGAAAATCGCTACGGTGAGGCTTTTGGCGGGCGCCCCTCTCTTAGAAACGGACGCAGGCATCGTGGGGATCTGGCCCGGCGGGGTGGATGGGCCTCTGCGTATCGCTCGCGCAATCACTGCGTGCAAAACATGTTCTTACAAGCGTGTATTGCCGGAAATTCCAACAAAACCATGTGGACCGCCTGTACATCTGTACCATCGAAAAACAAACTCAAAAATGCAACCGGCCTCGCATCCACGCAGTCTCACTCACAGAGGCTTGCTTCACGACTTGCTTGTTCTCGATGCGCCACAGCATCAGCCCAGCCACCTTGCCGACCCCAGCGAAGGCCGGGTCCGCCTGGAAAGCTTGAGTCGACATCTCGTCTATTTATTGTACCGGTGCTTTCGGCGGCCTGTTTGTTGTATTTTTAACGAGGAGCTTCGCTCTGCTGTGATGCTTCCTGCTTTCTCGCTTTCGTGGGCCGTTCTCCCTTTTTCCCTCCCCTTGATATCCTCCTCCTGCTGCTGCTGCTTTTACTCCCTCTTCCTGTTGTCCTCCTCCTCCTCTTCCAGCTCCTATCTCGCTCTTTCTCTCTCTCCACGTGCTGGTTTGATCCGGTTCTCTTTCTGTCTCTCAAGCCTAGGGTCTCAGATCTCAGGTCTGCTGTGTGTGTCTCTCCGCCGTGGTGGTTCATGTGGTGCAGTGATAACCCCGGGTTTCAAGTAGTAAAAGCGTTTTTCTGGACATATTTTTCTCAATTCGTGCCTGATTATTTTCTGCTTTTTGTCTTGATCTCAGTATGGAGTCAAAGAAGATTCTACAAGACAGGATGTCATTTTCTCGAGACAACATAACAACAACGGAAGAAGGCAATCCAGCCAAAACAGTAGCACAGAGGGGAGTAGCATCAAGCAGAAATATATCACCATGGCATAGGCCCACTGTGTGGTGGTATGATATGTGAATGTGTATGCATGTCGTTGCTGTATTTTCTCGATCAATTTGTAGAATACCTGGGGTTGGTACAAGAAGATGTGATAGATAGATAGATATGTATATACTGCTTGCTGTAGTGTACGACGTACGTACGTCGTCGTATACCCTACGAGTACAGTCCTTACCTGGTACCTGGTATGAGTTCTCGGCGGTGACGACTCGTTGCTACGAGTACAGGTACCTCGTTTGTTGGTGTTAGTGCTCGTCGTTCGTCGTGGTTGTGTTGCATACTTCATGTTGCACGCAGCTAGCTGCTGTATACCATACATATATATACATACGTATGTGCAGTACAGGAGGTACTTACTACTGTGCGACAACAAGGAAAATCTATCAAGGGTAGCCTCCCCCACCCACGGCGAAAACCGGAGCCGAAACGTCCCAGGACGGCGCTTTCTCGAGACAACACTACGAGTACAACAAGAATAGCCCAATAATAACGAGGCTTCAACTAATCCCCTTTCTGAGTGGGCTGCGCGCGTACAGCGAGCATGCGCGCGTACAGCGAGCAGGCAGCAAACACAAGGAAAATAGTATTTGGCAATGAGCCACAACAATCTGTTGACGGTCCGTTAGTATACATACGTTTTGGTGGGTTTTTTTTTTTAAATTTATTTTCTACGTACTAGTACGCGGCCCAGCCCGCCCACCCTTCCCACCCCCCCGCACCCACGCGCCCACACACCATCGGCCCCCCTCCCCGCGCCCCAAGCACTCTATGCAGCTATCCGAGGGTGTGGTTGGGGGTTACGGTTAGGGATGTTGTATCAGAGCGTTCTGTGTGTCTCTCTGCTGAGTCCACAGCTCTTTCATGGGTTAACTTCGACTCGTACCACCTGCGGGTTGCAAAAAAACGGGTTACAACAGTTTTTCGGTTACCAATAGGCGCGCTCCCCTAGAGGAGGGAGGGGGCACTCTTGGACCCAACGTATTCGGATTGACGCGGCTTCTCACCAACGCGTCTATCTTTGGAATCCCTTTTGTGTTTTTCTCTTCGGCCTATTGTTATCGGAGACAGATCATCGATCATCCCCACTATACTTCATGAATGATCTATAGATATTTCAGGGCACAGAGAGATTCCTGATTTATTTGTATGATCTGTATGGATGATGATCTGCGATCCAGGACAGGTTTTATTGGTTGGATCTATTATCCTGCACAAAATATCATAACGGCAATATCTAGATGATCTACATCGTGATCTGTGTGCGATGTGTGGGTTGTTCAGCGGGCTGGGTTGCGGGGGTATACAGTAGTAAGTAGGTTCTGCGCTTCTCATCACATATGGGGAGGGAAATTCAGAAAAAAAATGGTGCACCCTTACCTGTAGTTAGTGTGTGCGCTCATGCATGCGTCGTTCATGAAAGTAATGTTGTGTCGTACGTACGCCAAAAAAGAGATAGATAGATGCTGGTAGTGCTGGCAAGTCAAATTTGAGAACTCGACACACACGGTGGTACCTCATTAGGTGGTGGGGTTTGACTCAGGCTGCCCCACAGCGTCTGTCTGCGTGAAGGCTGCCGGTGCTCGGCGCCGTATAGGGGGATCAACTGCCCTGGGGATCACAAGCCGAAGAAAGTTATAGCTAGTTGCAGATTTGAGCATAAATAATCATAATAGTCACGCCTGAGGCATACGAGACATTTATACATACATACATGTGACGGACAGACGACGGGAAAACGTTTAATTTTCGCTAACCACACCGACCGGTGTAACAGAAGAAGCCACACCGGGAGTTATACCGTCGAAAAAGCTAAATTTGACGCATGCTACGAATATACGTACGTACGGCGGTATCATAGACCTAGAGGTAGGTGTTGTACCATTCTGTTTCCTCAGGGTGGTTGGTCACTTGAGGAGCTCTGGACCTCGCCCAAAACAATTTTTTTTTTTTTTAATGAAAACTAAAGTGCAATCCCATTAACTGTAACAATCCCGTGGACTATTTAATAACTATAATACAACGCGCACCCAATTAATTGCTGCACAAAAATGAAATTCCGGCGATTTTTGGGTTCAGGAGCGCCCTTTTTTGACCATTTAGAACACGTTTTAGCCAAAAAAAGGTATACCTTTACCTCTATCGTAGCACGCGTTGCTTAATTTACCCCTTCGGGACTTCGGAGATAGATGGTGAAAATAATAATAATAATAGACGGTACGAAAAGTGACGTTTGTTTGCAGCAACGGTCACTGCCTGGCTGGGGGATTTGTACAAAAAAAGTGGTGCCCGAGTTAGAAGGAAGGCCGGCAGGGGTCGTACGTACATAAGGCACGGCACCGCGCAAATATGATGATTCTATCCGTGCCGCTTGGCGCTCACGATGCTCGCATAATATTAAGATTAACAATACCAAAAAAAACGTTATGATTAGTTTTGGTCGATATTTCGGGGCCCCAAATGGGATAACACACCACCAACCACGTTATGATTAGTTTTGGTCGATATTTCGGGGCCCCAAAAGGGGTAATATAACTCACTTGACAACCTCCATGAATGGCCTCCATCCTTCGCCGGAATCTCGCTGAATGATTTGATTTGTTTTTTTTTTCCGCAAGCAAGAAGAGCATGATGTTGGAATTTCTCCGAGTGCGACTTCTTCTACCAATCAATACTACAGAGTAGTCACCACTTCCAGTACCTTGACCCATTCAGAACTGAAAAAAATGTCCCACATTTAGTTCCAAGTAGTTTGTCCCCAAATTCGTGGAACCAGTTCTTAAGGGGTTAACACAGCACAGCATCCTCATCAGGACAATCAGCAGCAGCAATCAGCACAGGGGAAATAAACCACAAACCTCGCGTGTCTAAAAAAAATGGCGATTTTTTCACAACGACACCCCCGCTTCTGCCGTGGGGCTCGTTGTGGTTTCGCTGACGCTTCCCGAAGACAGCAAAAGCCACCTTTTTCGTTTTCTTGCACATACACACACCCGGAAGTGCGACCGACCCATATTCGCAGTACAAACAGTACCGTACATATATAGTTATAGTAGTTTACCCAGTATATACGCGACTTATCAACGTAGTGGCATACAATACGTAGTCTATTAATAGTAGCTTTTACCCATAACGCAAAAAAAAAAAAAAAAAATGATGACGGTACTTATAGAAATCGAATACTACTGCGACTGGACAACGTAGTGGTATACTTAAACCGGTAGTCTACTGCTGTAGTAGCTTACCCAGAACGCAACGGAAGTGATGTCACTACTTAATAGAAAGCGATGAAACGCTCTATACCACCTGCCCGGCCACACCTCCTCGGCAGTACGTAGCATTCAAACACGCGAAACGCTTGAAGAAACATAAGCGGTCGGCTTGGTCACCCACCCCCATTATTGCCGGCAGCGTGCGCCGGGAGAAAATTCTAAACCTCCCCAGCGCTCTTGAGATACACACTAGTGTACAAGCAAACCCACTCGAGTTTGGACATGCTGCGTTTGTCGTGATGCTGAGCTGAGCGTTCAAGCTCCCAACACCAGAGAGCGAGATCGGCGATCCTCCCCCTTCCGAAAACGACGACAACCGCAACGTCAACAGCAGACCTACAAACACCCTACGAGTACCACTACTAATTGCAGACCACCATTTTCATCTCCTCGGGGGGGGGGGTGGGAGGATCGGGCACATTTACACGCCGGGACAATGGTCCTCGCGGTCCTGAACGGCGTCATCTCACGCACGAACGAACCTCCAAACACACGGCACAAACACACATACGCGGGCTGCTGAACATAACGTTCACCCGTTCTCACGTGCGACACAGCCAGTGAACCGCAACCAAACCAATCGCAGCAGCAGCAGCAGCAGCGACAGCAGCAATCAAGAGCAGCAAAACAACATCCGCCCCACGTTTATTAAACCTCCGTTCGGCTTCCCCGTCGCCTTCGCTTTACCGCCCCCCCCGCTCCCCTACCCCGGTCGCGGAAACCCCTCGCCTCCAAACAATTGAAACCTATACAGACAAGACACTCTAAAACAACCCAGCATGCGTACATACTAACATCTGCCACGGCCAGCGGCACTGAGGCGAGTACTCGAACCCCGCAGAGCATTCTCCGCGGCGTAAGAGTTTTCCACGGGAAGTTGGCCATGGGGGGGGGCCGGGGGGGCGGGGGGACGGGGGGGCGGGGGGCACACGGCCGAGCGGGCGAGAAAAATATGGCAAACACGAAACGAAACATCTTCTAAACCACTAGATGTCCCGTTGCCAGCCGACAGCCGTACGGTAGTCGAGGCATATGCTTCTAGAGTCTGCTACCGCTCCTAGAAACCGTAAGACCCTCAACAGTGATATACCTGCCTCCTCTGCCGAACCGGCGAGGATATCTTCTAAAACAACTAGATGTCCCGTTTGGCAAACCAACAGTCACACAGCAGTCGTAGCGTGGCGTATGTATGCTTCTAGAGTCTGCTGCCGCTATAAACCCTAAGACCCACAGCAGGACCCACTTTCTCTCTATAGCCATACGTACGTCATAGCATATAGAGCAAATAATTTTGCTGCCGCTAGCAACTATTATAGCAACCAACCTACAGCGGTGGGACTGTTATCGCCCCATCATACGTACGCTACGGCTGTGCATACGCCCCCCATCATACCCGACACGAATAGACTCACCATACGCAGAAAACCGAAACGGCTGACGAAACGGTTGCGGCGCAATAACAACTCCATCCTGATGGTAACGCCAAAACAAAAAAGGATTACGCGCACCGGGCGCGACGATTGAACCGACCCTACGCAGGAGGCCTAAGCTTCTTCCACGTCGCAAAATCGGAGCGGAGGTTACGAGTAAAATGAGGTTAGAGACCGAAAAGACCGAGAAAAAAAGACCGCGAAAGCGTGTGTACGTGTGTACCGAGACACGCCGCCAGGAGCGCAGAGCAGAACTCTACCCCGCCCTCGCTTCCCTCGACGTAAAGCAATAACAAATAACGCATGGAGAGATGCTTGCACAAAGCAAGTATATAGGCAAGCATGCACACAGACAGGAAAGCAAACGCAAGCAACCAACCAAGCATGTAACGCAAGCAAAGCAAGCAAAGCAAGCAAAGCAAGCAAAGCAAGCAAAGCAAGCAAAGCAAGCAAAGCAAGCAAAGCAAGCAAAGCAAGCAAAGCAAGCAAAGCAAGCAAAGCAAGCAAAGCAAGCAAAGCAAGCAAAGCAAGCAAAGCAAGCAAAGCAAGCAAAGCAAGCAAAGCAAGCAAAGCAAGCAAAGCAAGCAAAGCAAGCAAAGCAAGCAAAGCAAGCAAAGCAAGCAAAGCAAGCAAAGCAAGCAAAGCAAGCAAAGCAAGCAAAGCAAGCAAAGCAAGCAAAGCAAGCAAAGCAAGCAAAGCAAGCAAAGCAAGCAAAGCAAGCAAAGCAAGCAAAGCAAGCAAAGCAAGCAAAGCAAGCAAAGCAAGCAAAGCAAGCAAAGCAAGCAAAGCAAGCAAAGCAAGCAAAGCAAGCAAAGCAAGCAAAGCAAGCAAAGCAAGCAAAGCAAGCAAAGCAAGCAAAGCAAGCAAAGCAAGCAAAGCAAGCAAAGCAAGCAAAGCAAGCAAAGCAAGCAAAGCAAGCAAAGCAAGCAAAGCAAGCAAAGCAAGCAAAGCAAGCAAAGCAAGCAAAGCAAGCAAAGCAAGCAAAGCAAGCAAAGCAAGCAAAGCAAGCAAAGCAAGCAAAGCAAGCAAAGCAAGCAAAGCAAGCAAAGCAAGCAAAGCAAGCAAAGCAAGCAAAGCAAGCAAAGCAAACAAAGCAAGCAAAGCAAGCAAAGCAAGCAAAGCAAGCAAAGCAAGCGAAGCAAGCGAAGCAAGCGAAGCAAGTAAGTAAGCAGGCAAGCAAAGCAAGCAAGCAAATATAGCAAAGCAGGCAAGCAAGCAACCAAGCAAGCATGTAACGCAACCAAGCAAGCAAGCAAAGCAAGCAAAGCAAGCAAAAGAGCAGGCAGAGCAAGCACAGCAAGCAAACGCAAGCAAACGCAAGCAAAGCAAGCAAAGCAAGCAAAGCAAGCAAAGCAAGCAAAGCAAGCAAAGCAAGCAAAGCATACAAAGCAGGCAAAGCAGGCAACCAAAG
>MEHQ01004001.1:28701-39527 GCA_008828725.1 Saccharina japonica
ATGTGACGCGACAGCGACGGGAAAACGTTTAATTTTTCGCTAAACCACACGACCGGTAATGTAACAGAAAGAAGCCACACCGGGAGTTATACCGTCGAAAAAAAGCTAAATTTGACATGCTAGAATATACGTACGGGTTACGGCGGTATCATAGAACTAGAGTAGGTGTTGTACCCATTTCTGTTTCCTCAGGGTTGTTTGGTCACTTGAACTCTGGAACCTCGGCCCAAAACAATTTTTTTTTTTTTTTTTAATGAAATACTAATGTGCAATTCCCATTAAACTGTAACAATTCCCCGTGGACTATTAATTAACTATAATACCCCAACCGCGCACCCAATTAATTGCTGCACAAAAAATGAAATTCCCCGGCCCGAATTTTTGGCCGCGGTTCAGTGAGCGCCCTTTTTGACCATTTTAGAACACGTTTTATGCCAAAAAAAAGGTATACCTTTACCTCTATTCGTTAGCATCGCTGTTGCTTAATTTACCCACTATCGCCGGGGACTTCGGAGTATAGATGGTGATGAAAAATAATAATAATAATAGACGCGATTACGAAAAGTGACGTTTGTTTCAGGCAACGGTCACTGCCTGGCTGGGGACTTTGTACAAAAAAAGTTGGTGCCCGAGTTAGAGGAAGGCGGCAGGGTCGTAGTACATATAAGGCACGGCACCGCGCAAATATGATGATTCTATCCGTGCCGCTTGGCGCTCCACGATGCTCGCATATATTAAGATTAACAATACGCAAAAAAATCGTTATGGATTTAGTTTTTGGTCGATTTTCCGGGGCCCCAAATGGATAACACACCACCAACCACGTTCATGATTAGTTTGCGTCGATATTTCGCGGGCTCCCAAAAGGGTAATATAACTCACTGACAACCTCCAATGAATGGCCTCCATCCTTCGCCGGAATCTCGCTGAATTGATTGATTTGTTTTTTTTTTCCGCAGCAAGAAGAGCATTAGATGCTTGGAATTTCTCCGAGTGCGACTTCTTCTACAATCAATACTCAGAGTAGTCACCACTTCCAGCTACTATGACCATTTCAGAACGAAAAAATGTCCCACATTTAGTTCCAAGTATTTGTCCCGAAATTCGTGGAACCAGTCTTAAGGGGTTACACAGCACAGCATTTCCTCATCAGGACAATTCAGCAGCAGCATCAGCACAGTGGAAATAAACCACAAACTCGCGTGTCTAAAAAAAATCGTCGATTTTCAACAACGAACACCCCCGCTTCTTGCCGTGGGGCCTCGTTGTGGTTTCGCTGACGGCTTCCCGGAATGACAGCAACAAGCCACCCTTTTTCGTTTTCTGCACATACACACACCCGTAGTGCCGACCGACCATATTCGCAGTACAAACAGTACACGTACACTATTATTAGTCTATAGTAGTTTACCCAGTATATACGCGACTTATCAACGTAGTGGCATACAATACGTAGTCTATTAATAGTAGCTTTTACCCATAACGCGATAAAAAAAAAAAAAAAAATGATGACGGTACTTATAGAAATCGATACTACTGCGAGCTGGACAACGTAGTGTATACTTAACCTGTAGTCTTACTGCTTGTAGTAGCTTACCAGAACGCAACCCGGAAGTGATGTCACTATCTTAATAGCAAATTCGATGAAACGCTATACCACCCTTGCCCGGGCCACACCTCCTCGGCAGCTACGTAGCATTCCAATCACGCCGAAACGCTTGCCAAGAACATAAGCGGTCGGCTATTGGTTCACCCACCCCCATTATTTGCGGCAGGCGTGCGCCGGGGAGAAAAATTCTTAAACCTCCCCAAGCGCTTCTTTGAGATACACACTAGTTACAAGACCAAACCACTCGAGTTTGGACATGCTTTGCGCTTTTGTCGTTGATGCCTGAATGAGCGTTCAGCCCTCCCAACACCAGAGAGCGGAGATCGCATCCTCCCCCTTCGAAACGACGACAAACCGCAACGTCAACAGCCAGACCTACAAACACCTAACGAGTACCAACTACTAATTGCAGACCACCATTTTCATCTCTCGGGACGGGGGGACAAGGTGGGAGGATTCGGGCACATTTACACGCCGGGGACAATGGTCTGCGGTCCTGAACGGCCGTCATCTACGCACGAACGAACCTCCCAATACACACGCGCACAAACACACATACGCTGGGGCTGCTGAACTAACGTTCACCCGTTTTCTCACCGTGCGACACAGCCAGTGAACGCAACCAAAACCAATCGCGCATGCAGCAAGCAGCTAGCGACAAGCAGCAATCAAGCAGCCAGCAAACAACATCCGCCCCAGTTTATTATACCTCCGTCGGCTTCCCGTCGCCTATCGCTTTTACCGCCCCCCCCGACCTCCCCTACCCGGGTCGCGGAAACCCCTCGCCCTCCAAACATTGAAACCTTATACAGGACAAGACACTCCTAAAACACCAGCATGCCGTACAATCTAACATCTGCCACGGCCAGCGGCACTGAGGCGAGTACTCGAACCCGGCAGAGCATTCTCCGCGGCGTTAGAGTTTTCCACGGGAAGTTGGCCCATGGTGGGGCCGGGGGGGCGGAGGCAGCGGACGGGGGGCGGGGGAGCACAACGCCGAGCGGCGCGAGAAAAATTATGGCAAACACGAAACGAAAATCTTCTAACCACTAGATTGTCCCGTTGCCAGCCGACAAGCCGCTACGGTAGATCGAGGCATAATTGCTTCTAGAGTCTGCTACCGCCTCCTAGAAACCGTAAAGACCCTCAACAGTGAATATACCTGCCTCCCTCTGACGAACCGGCGAGCGATACTTCTAAAACAACTAGATGTCCCGTTTGCAACAACAGTCACACAGCAGTCGTAGCGTGCTGCCGTATGTCATGTCTTCTAGAGTCTGCTGCCGCTATAAAACCTAAGACCCACAGCAGCGACCCACTTTCTCTCTATAGCCATACGTACGTGCATAGCATATAAGAGCAAATAATTTTGCTTGCGCTAGCAACTATTATTAGCAACAACCTACAGCGCGTGCTGGACTGTTATCGCCCCTCATACGTACGCTACGGCTGTGCATACCGCCCCCCATCTATTACCGACACGAGAATTAAGATCACCATACGCAGAAACCGAACGGCTGACGAAACGGTTGCGGGCGCAAATAACAACTCCATCCTGATGGTAACGCCAAAACAAAAAAAAGGATTTACGCGCACCGGCGCGACGATTGACCGCCCTACGCAGGAGGCCTAAGCTATCTTCCACGACGGCGGCGGTGTCGCAAAAATCGGAGCGGAGGTTACGAGTAAAAATTGAGGGTTAGAGACCCGAAAAGACCCGAGAAAAAAAGACCCCCGCGAAAGCGTGTGTACGTGTGTACCGAGACACGCCGCCAGTGAGCGCAGAGCAGAACTCTACCCCGCCCTCGCTTCCCTCGACCGTAAAGCATAACAAATAACGCCATGGATGAGATGCTTGCACAAAGCAAAGTTATATAGGCCCAAGCATGCAACACAGACAGGGCAAAGCAACGCAAGCAACCAACAAGCATTGTAACGCAAGCAAAGCAAGCAAAGAAGCAAAGCAAGCAAAGCAAGCCAAAGCAAGCAAAGCAAGCAAAGCAAGCAAGGCAAAGCAAAGCAAGCCAAAGCAAGCCAAAGCAAGCAAAGCAAGCAAATGGCAAGCACAAGCAAGCAAAGCAAGCAAAGCAAGCAAGCAAGCAAAGCAGCAAAGCAAGCAAAGCAAGCAAAGCAACAAAGCAAGCAAAGCAAGCCAAAGCAAGCAAAGCAAAGCAAAGCAAGCCAAAGCAAGCAAAGCAAGCAAAGCAAAGCAAAGCAAGCAAAGCAAGCAAAGCAGAGCAAAGCAAGCAAAGCAAGCAAAGCCAAGCAAAGCAGCCAAAGCAAGCAAAGCAAGCAAAGCAAGCAAAGCAAGCAAAGCAAGCAAAAGCAAGCAAAGCAGCAAAGAAGCAAGCTAAGCAAAGCAAGCAAAGCAAGCAAAGGCAAGCAAGCCAAGCAAAGAAGCAAGCATAAGCAAAGCAAGCAAAGCAAGCAAGCAAGCAAAGCGACCAAGCAAAGCAAGCAAAGCAAGCAAAGCAGCAAAGCAAGAAAGCAAGCAAAGCAGCAAAGCAGCAAAGCAAGCCCAAAGCAAGCAAAGCAAGACAAAGCAAAGCAAGCAAGCAAAGCAAGCAAAGCCAAGCAAAGCAAGCAAAGCAAAGCCAAAGCAAAGCAAAGCAAGCCAAAGCAAGGCAAGCAAAGAAAGCAAGCAAGCCAAGCAAAGCAAG
This sequence comes from Saccharina japonica, assembly GCA_008828725.1. NCBI lineage: Eukaryota > Phaeophyceae > Laminariales > Laminariaceae > Saccharina > Saccharina japonica. Next base: position 32,971 of record MEHQ01004001.1, read on the forward strand.
GCCAAAGCAAGCAAGGCAAGCAAGCCAAGCAAGCAAGCAATAAGAAGCAAGCAAGCAAAGCAAGCAAGCAAGCAAAGCAAGCAAGCAAGCAAGCAAGCAAGCAATGCAAAGAAGCAAACGCAAGCAAAGCCAAGCAAAGCAAGCCAAAGCGAAGCAAAGCCAAGCAAAGCCAGCAAAGCAAGCAAAGCAAGCAAAGCCCACGCAAAGCAAGCAAAAGCAAGGCAAAGCAAGCAAGCAAGCAAAGCAAGCAAAGCAAGCAAAGCAAGCAAGCAAGCAAAGCAGCAAAGCAAGCCCAAAGCAAGCCAAGCAAGCCAAAGCCAAGCAAAGCAAGCAAAGCAAAGCAAAGCAAGCCCAAAGCAAGCCAAAAGCAAACAAAGCAAGGCACAGCAACAAAGCAAGCAAAGCAAGCAAAGCCAAGCCGAAGCCAAGCGCAAGCAAGCGAAGCAGTAAGTAAAAGCAGGCAAGCAAAGCCAGCCCAAGGCAATATTAGCAAAGCAGGCCAAGCAAGCCAACCAAAGCAAGCATGTAACGCAACAAGCAAGGCACGCAAAGCGCCAAGCAGCCAGCAAGCAGAGCAGGCCAGAGCAAGGCCCACAGCAAGCAAAACCGCAAGCAAAACGCCAAGCAAAGCAAGCAAAGCAAGCAAAGCAAGCAAAGCAAGCAAAGCAAGCCAAAGCAAAGCAAAGCATACAAAGCAGGCAAAGCAGGCAACCAACCAACAAGCATGATAAAGCAAGCAAGCAAGCCAAGCAAGCCAAGCAAGCAAGCAAGCAAGCAAGCAGCAAGCCAATGCGAAGCAAGCAAGCAAGCAAGCAAGCAAGCAAGCAAGCAAGCAAGCAAGCAAGCAAGCAAGCAAGCAAGCAAGCAAACAAGCAAGCAAGCACGTAAAGCTAGCAAGACAGCAAGGCGAAGCAAAAGCAAGCAAAGCAAAAGCAAGCGAAGCAAAAATAAGCAAAGTAAAAGCAAGCAAAGCCAGCAAAGCAAGCAGAAGCAAGCAAAAGCAAGCAACAGCAAGCAACAGCAAGCAACAGCAAGCAACAGCAAGCAACAGCAAGCAACAGCAAGCAACAGCAAGCAAAAGCAAGCAAGCAAAGCAAGCAAAGCAAGCAAAAGCAAGACAGCTTACACAATAATGCTTGCGAAAACACCTAAAAACCACGCTCTGAAAACGACTGCCAGCGTCGGTAAGGAAAACAGCCATAGCATAGCACTCCCCGAAACAAGTTTCTAAAGGACTTCAAACAACCACCGCGCCCCAGGGAACCAGCTGTTCCATCCCCCCGCCAACCCGACATCCTACAGCGCCCTCCAATACACGAGTCACACGCTCACACCGGCGGACTACAGGACGGCCTACAAGCGCGATGGAACACCGACATCACCACCACCACCACCACCACCACCACCACCACCGCCACCACCACCCCCACCACCGCCAACACCATCACCACCACCATCACCATCACCACCACCACCACCGCCTCCATCGCTACCAGATATAACACCGGCCTCCCCAGCCGCCGCCGCCGCCGCCCCAGCTGCCTCTACCGCTACCGCCGCTGCCGTTGCCGCTGCTGTCGCCGCCGCCGCCGCCGCTTCCGCCATAGAAGGCCCGGAGCCCGTCTTCTGGAAGGCGCCGCACAAGCGCTGCACGAGGCGCCAGGGGCTGCTGGTGGAGAGGCGATTGAGGATGGGGGCGGGCAGGTTGCCGCCCAGGTCGGTGTGGACGATCATCGTCACGGTGCACCCTCCGCCGGCTTCCAGCCCCCTCGGCACCATGAGGAAGCCGCACAGCATCACCACGCCTCGAACGTAACCCTGGCGGCGGCGGAGGGGGGTAGACGGGCGGACGGGAATGGGGGGGGGGAGGGGGTACTTCAGGGGGGGTGTACTTCATTTTCATGCATGGCCGTAGTCGTATGATCATAGACTCTCGCATCCTTACAATGCCGGGACGGAGCACGTTGGGTTTTCACCAACCAGGCAGACATTGCTTGAGCCAAGCGAGAAGCGCCGTGAGGGTATTGGGCGAGACGCATGCAGGGTGAGCTACATCCTCTGCTAAGAACCGCCTGTGAGGCGGACTTGCATATGGACGACAGCCTCTAATGAATGTATTTAATGGGGGAGGGGTACTCATTCGTTGCTGGCATTCGTCATTTAACCATTGACCACGCATCCCTTTCGAAACGAAGTAAGGAGGGGAGAGAGGGAGAGAGAGAGAGGGAGAGAGAGGGAGAGACAGAGACCGAGGAAAATAAAGGGTGGGGGTTGTTTGGGGGGGGCACCGAACCACTACATTAGTACAAACTCTCGATCTGAACAAATCGGCGACTTTCTCTCAACCTATAAAACAGCAGTAGTGGTCCCTCTTTAGTGCCGGTTGCCCGTTATAGTGCCTGTGGAATCGCCTGGCACTGATGGGATTCACCAGTGTGTTAGTGTGCGGAGTAGTTAGTGCCGGTTGCCGCTATTATATTATATAGTGCCGGTATCGATGCCTGGCGCATACATACCGACACTATACAGGGACCACTACTCTGTATGATACTCGAATGATAAAAAAAATCGATGCGAGTCGACGAAGGAAAGAAAGGGCTCGAGTCTTCTCGCGAAATAAACAAAAACCAAGGCACGAACCGTAGTGGGGAGGAGGGAGAAGCGCGCCTACTTTGTGACCCCGGGTCTGAGATACGACTATTAATAGGACGGAGAGAGAAAGGAAGGGCGAAAATAATAAATGGGACGGAAAAAAATACATACACACACGCACCTGTTGCGGTGGGTTCATGGGATGATCCACGGAACGGTTCACCACATAAGCCGTGCCGTCCTCAAGCGTGCCCCACGACGAGAGCAGGGAGAAGTCCCGCGGCGCGGTCGGCCAGATTTGTTTGTAGCACCTGAGGGGCGGGGTCGGGGAGGGGGGGGGGGAAAGAATGCTCGCAACAGGTAACCTCGGTGCGACAACACAAATGAACCAACCTATCATCGGGAGACAGGGTGCGTATGTATGTACGTACAGAGCTCTCGCTTTTGAAGTAGAAATTCACGCTGGTGAATATTTGCAAATACTGCTGTTGTCGTCAACTGGTGTGTGCGTTAGTGGAAGACATAGCGGGGAAAAAAAAAAGAAAGAAAAAATGTTCGGAGGCATAGAAGGAAACAAAAAAATGTTCTTTCGGATAAACTTTGTCCGGACAGCTCCACCCTGCTCAAAAGGGGCCCGTCTACCAGTATATTACACGTAGGCGGCCGAGAAAAGAATTAGCAATAATCGCTTCACTCAAACAACTAAACCAACAAACTAAAACACACCAGTATTACCCATATTCAGATAGCATGCGACACCGAGGTAGGAATATCTTATTTTGGGGCAGGCTCGAAATATTATGTAAGGCACGGTACTTTGTCCGGACAGCTCCACCCTGCTCAAAAGGGGCCCGTCTACCAGTATATTACACGTAGGCGGCCGAGAAAAGAATTAGCAAAAATCGCTTCACTCAAACAACTAAACCAACAAACTAAAACACACCAGTATTACCCATATTCAGATAGCATGCGACACCGAGGTAGGAATATCTTATTTTGGGGCAGGCTCGAAATATTATGTAAGGCACGGTGTACCCTAACTGGTACACTATAATTTCAGTCGAAAAAAATCCCACATCCGTATCTTCGTCCAAAACTCGAGCCTGACATTATTTTATGATAACTCCCAAAACTCCTTGAATGTATTGTCGGGTACTGCTTGTACAAGACGTATCACATTTCAACTCGCGTCCTCTTGAGGACACTGGACTTGTCGACCGCCTTTCATGTAAAAGGCAAGGTGCGTCCCGACTCTAATCTCATTAAAAAAAAAATAGGCCACAAAAAAACTTTCGTACAAAACTCGAGCCTGAAATTCTTAACTCCCAAAATTATCGTACTGCCCCTCGGGCGAACTCTCTTAAGTCCCGCTGTACCCGGGGACGATAAGGACCCGTCCTCGGTTCCGAAAAATCTCCGTATATCTACAACTCCAACAACCCGGGGACGAAAAATATTACCCCCCGGGTCGATTACCCTCCCCTCCCGGGAGTATCACGTTTCAACTTACGTTCTCTTGAAGACGCTGGACTCGTCGACTGTCTCGATGATCTCGATCTTGTCGAACAGCTCGTCGTACTTCGGGATGCACGAGTCGTTCAGCAGGAAGGTCAGCACGTCGAGGGGCGACGCCGGGATGGCGGTGCGGGCTCGGATCATGCACCAGAGCGTGCCGGGGACGCTCGCGCGCCAGAGCTTGAGGCCCTCGCTGTCCTTGATCATGCGCCAATCAACCTTTGAAAGAGAGCAAAAGAGAGCAAAAGAGAGCAAAAGAGAGCAACAACAAAAAAACACGCCGTTGGAACGAGAGCGAATAACGCCCAAGGGCGCATCGGGTCGGATACGTATACGTAATTTTTTTTTTTTTTTTTAAACACAGGTGTGAAATCGAGGATTTCGGGGTTCGCGTAAATCTGCCCGCGTAGGCGAACTTCCTTAGGTGTGCCCGCACTGAAAATAGAGCCTTCCCAAGCACAACGACCAGGGGGGCACACCAACCAGGCATGCATGCCTCTCTCGTTAGGGTTAGGGTTGAGAGTTCCGGGTCGGGGTGGTGGCCGCCGTTAGCCGAGGCCAAAAAAAGCTCACCGTCGGGAACGAATGCCTTACACCTTCGTGAAAAAAACCCTACCTCATTAGAAACAGCATCATTTTATGCGGGCACGTCTGAAAAGTTTGCCTGCGCGGGCAGCTTTACGGCTACTGAGGATCTCGTCGAAACTCATATTTTCTAGCTGAGTGTGATAACTTTGATCGCGCGTACTTACTTACGGGTTTTACATGTCCTCATGTCCTCATGCAGGATGGATGTACATCCCGTATGAGGAGAACACAATCTGAGGCTTGAGAATTCAGGGAGCGTGTGTTATGTATCTGTGAAAAATAGGTTTGTATGTAACGTTGCCATTACTATTTTATCGTCGGAAATAAACATATATACCTGGTATTACTGCTTGATAAAAACACACAGGAACGTATTCGTATTGTGTTCTTCGTCATACATAGGGAGGACAAGCAAATGGCAGGATTCGGTATAAAAAGGATTCAGGAAATTAAATCTATTCAGCGGCTCAGCGTACGATACAATCAATACGTACAATGAAAAGTGGTGATATTTATTTATTTTCCGAATTCGGGGAGACGTAATAGGGTCGGACACGACAGCAACAGGATTCGGAAAAAAGGAGGGGGTTCGGCCAGGGATTCGGAAAAAACAGAGATTCAGAAAAAATAGCGTCGGACAGGGACAGGAACACAAGATTCGGTCACAAAAGAAGCCGGTTGGGCAGGGAGGACAAAATACAGGATCAGGATTCGCTAAAAAAAAAACATCTGGTCGTATAGACGACAGGAAAACAGGGTTCGGTAAAAAAGACAAAAGAGGGTCCAGCAGGATTCGGAAAAAAAAAACAAAAAAACAAACAAGACGACTTACGGCCATCTCTTACGCTACCGCAACCTGCCGGCGGCGTACCTGCGGACCGTCCATGCACTCCCCGTCGCTCGAGAAGGCCAGCATATCGCGTAACGCCGCCTCACGCCTCGCGGAAACCCTGAGAAGAACCGCGTTCGACACCACGCCCGAACCTCTGACCGAAACGGATTCGGACCCGGACATCGAACCTTGAAAAAAAAACAGACAGACACAGACAGACAGACAGACATGGAACAGATTGTAAACCACAGGACGAGCACAAAAAAAAAACGGGGGGGAGGTGGGTGGTGGGCGGTATACATAAGCAAACACAGACAGACTAGGCGTGCAAGGCCGCACTGCTGTTTTGTGCAAAAAGAAGAAAAAAGTGATGATGACGACGACAGAACAAAAAACAGGCTAAAAGACGTCGATGACACAAAAAACACACGAGAAAAAAAGGACGAGCACAACCGAAAAAAAAAATGTGACCCGTGACAACGAAACGAACAGAAACCCATGAAAAAACGGCAAAACACAAAAACCACAAAAAAAAAAGTTTTTTTTTCAAAATGCCAAAACCCACGAAAAACGACGACCAAAAAAAATATAATGGGTTGGTATTTTTAGTGTAAATTGTAACAAAAAAAACAAACAAAACAAAACAAACAAACAAACAAACAAAAACAAAACAACACAACAAAAACAAACCAACAAAAAACAACAACAAAAACAGAACACAAACAAGAAAAAAAAAGGGGAGGAAAGGAAAAAGGCCCCTCCTGGACCCTGTCCTGTGGCCTGTGACCCGGGCACCTATAATACCTGCTTCGTCGCCTGCGCTAGTGTCCTCGCTCGCAGCCGCCTGACTCTCCGCCGTCTTCGACCTGGACGACCTTCGTCTGCTCGACGAAACCTGTCCCCAGTCCGCGCCGCCCCCACCGCCGCCACCGGCCAGAAGCTTGGCCGCAGCCTCTGCCACCACCTCGTCGTCTTGCGATGACCCCAGGGTCCGTTCCACCACCCACTTCAGCTCCTGAAATGCGCGAGA